>JAUJYZ010000513.1:402500-499436 GCA_033675265.1 Actinostola sp. cb2023 | reverse complement strand
GAGGAAGGGGGTTGGGAGAGGATGGAAAGAAAGGGAAGGGGAGGGGAAGGGTGGTTGACAGAAAATTATCCCTTTTCCCTTCCACAAAGAGTCATTTAAATGTGTCTCTCATGTGGTAGGCATCCCAGGATATTGCACTAAACAATGTTCTGTGCTTTGCTTGTTATTTAGGTTCAAACCATCTCTGCTATTGCCATCCAAGGACGTTCAAACTGGTATGATTGGATTACAGGGTTTTATATATACTACAGTCAGGATGGTCAGCGGTGGACTGGATATTCTAAAAGTGGGGATGCTCAACACTCCAACGTAACTTGTAACTTGTTTAACTTGTTTAACTTGTTTAACTTGTTTAACTTGTTTAACTTGTATAACTTGTTTAACTTGTTTAACTTGTTTAACTTGTTTAACTTGTTTAACTTGTTTAACTTGTTTAACTTGTTTTACTTGTTTTACTTGTTTTACTTGTTTTACTTGTTTAACTTGTTTAACTTGTTTAACTTGTTTAACTTGTTCCGTTTAACTTGCTTAATGTTAAGGCAGTGGGTTTGTTTTATTTAGTCTCATTGCTACCTTGGTACATGTCAAGAGACCCACGACAAACAATGTAAAGATCTGTGGGGACCAAGTAAGTCAATAGAAGTGAATCGATTGGAGGGAAATGAAAACAAACAAATAAAGAAATCAGTAAGGAAAGGAAAGGATGGAAGAAAGAAAGGAAGAAAGAAAAGAGAGAAAGATAGACAGATAGATTTAGGAAGGAAGGAAGGAAGAAGAAAGAAAGGGAAGAAAAAGAAAAGAAAGGAAAGAATAAGAAATTAAAGGAAGGAAGAAATGAAGGAATAAGGAAAGAAAGCTCCCTTAACCATTCAGATGTATGTTTTCCTTCACTCTGTTGTTATAGTCTATTGAACTGTTTATTTTCACATTCAGCTGGAGGAAACGCTGTTCAAGGCTGTTATGATAAACTGAACGTTGAAGCTAAGGGTTATGGGACTTGTGACCCAGCCACTAACTCGTCGTGCGCAGCCGCGTAAGTAGAGAAGGCTCATCATTTTTGCAATGAATTTAAGATCAGCCTGTATTACGTGCATGATTATCCTCGGGTGATGGCTGTGTGGTCACTTAATAGAGGGTGAACTCGGTTAACAAACAAGGATGAGTTTATGGTAAATGTGTAAGAATGTTTTGACCTCTTAATAGAGGGTGTCGATTGCTTAATAGAGGGTGAACTCGGTTAACAGAGGATGAGTTTATGGTAAATGTGTAAGAATGTTCATAACATTTCGTGAATAATCATGGTGGCCGTCAACATAAAATATATAATATATATCAAAAATATAAAACAAAACATAATAAAAGTATAAAAACACTAAATATAAATAGGGGGTGACCTCTTAATAGAGGGTGTTGATTGCTTAATAGAGAGTGGCTGCTTATGTTTGACTGTAATTCAAGTGTCAAATATCACCAAGCAAGCCCATTGGATGACCTGCAGTGGAGACTGTATTGGGATCTTATTTTGTAACTAGTTATTTTTTGCCATGTACATGTATATCTACTTTTCTCCTTTTAATGTCATTTTATTCTTGTAAATAACATAAATAAAATTATTTGTTTGCTCTTCAGTGATGTTGTGTGTGGTCAAATACAATGCAAAGACACTCTCACCAAGCCAGCTATCAAGGACTATGGATGGAGTTACAGCAAAATAAGCTTAACTTCTGGTGATCAGTGCAGGTATCACTGTGGACTCTGCAATCACTAGCTTTAATATTGTAAATAGTCTAGATACTGATACATACATTTTGAACTAGTACAACACATTCTTACTGATTATTACATATTTATTTATTCTATTTTATTCATTTATTTATCATTATCTTTTTTTTTTTATTATTATTTTTTTTAACATAATTATATAAATTGTATTTAGATTTTAGTTTTATATTTACAGTATTTTAGATTTAAGTCTCCCCGATTAGTAGGGCACTTGTGCCCAGCTAGAAGATTTCTTGAGACATTAATAAAGTTATTATTATTATTATTATTATACTCACCATGCAGATGGCTGTGTTATATGAAAGGCCAAGAGAAGACTGAAAATGAGTAGCGTGTTTTACTAACTATTTCTTCGGATGCTATTTAAAATATATATTATTGCGCTCATATTTTTTGGGTTTCCTGTGGAATAGTGAGCGGCATATATTATATATTGGGATTCCTGCATTCTTACACATGTGATCGCGTGCATTTCCATGTATTTCCGTTCAAATATATATCCTCTTAACATAAATGTAACCTCAGAAGAAGTAGTTGGGCTACCTGTGGAATTACTTTAGTATAAATATTTGATAGTAAATACTGATGACCTCATTGTGTTTGATAGTAAATACTGATGACCTCATTGTGTTTGATAGTAAATACTGATGACCTCATTGTGTTTGATAGTAAATACTGATGACCTCATTGTGTTTGATAGTAAATACTGATGACCTCATTGTGTTTGATAGTAAATACTGATGACCTCATTGTGTTTGATAGTAAATACTGATGACCTCATTGTGTTTGATAGTAAATACTGATGACCTCATTGTGTTTGATAGTAAATACTGATGACCTCATTGTGTTTGATAGTAAATACTGATGACCTCATTGTGTTTGATAGTACTGCTACTTTGAAAAGAACCGATTCAATGGGAGAAGGGATGGTCAGAACTGGAACAAAATGTGGCACCCTAAAGGTATCTTTGCTACAGTGCAAATAGTTTCATCTTGTGGTCGTCCTATTATGGTCTATAATGGCCTATGGGGCTCTGTAGTGGGGCCTGGGAAAAAAGAAATCAGGATTCATGTTTTCCTCTTCTCCTTTCCTCTCCTCCATCTCCATCTCCATCCCCCCTCTCCTCTCCCCCTGAGTAGCCCCTGGGTTTCTGCGGATGGCTGTGCTAATAGTAACTACACCCAATGTTCTAGATGTGTAAAGACTATAAGTGCCAGCAATTCTCTAACCTTGGAATCCAGTCATGTACTAAAGTCAATAGCCTTGAATGCGCTGGACGTGGGGTGAGTTCTATCAGCTATTTGTTACTTTCTCTTTCCTTCCCATTTTAATTTCTATTCCATTATTCCTGGTATAACCTTTCCTCTCTTCCTCCTTTCTCAATATTTGTTTTGCATTTACTAGCTAGTTGAATATCGTACACTTTTCTCTTCACATGGAAGTCAATGTTAATATATAGCTACATGTAACTTGCCTAGTTACTAAAGATGGCTTATTAATTCCCCCCTCCCCCATATGGATTATCTTGGCTTATCTCGCCTCTTATGGTGTACATCTACATCCCATGGGGGAGGGTGTAGAGGGTGGATCTGATATTTTAAATATTCTCCACATTGGTCAATTCCAGGTTTGTACAGAGAAGAAGGTTTGTCAGTGCTCTGGTGGATACGATCCTGCTACAGCATGTAACACAGGTAACCCACATGGACCTAGACTAGAGTACATATTGGTACATCATGTAACACAGGTAACCCACATGGACCTAGACTAGAGTACATATTGGTACAGCATGTAACACAGGTAACCCATATGGACCTAGACTAGAGTACATATTGGTACAGCATGTAACACAGGTAACCCACATGGACCTAGACTAGAGTACATATTGGTACAGCATGTAACACAGGTAACCCACATGGACCTAGACTAGAGTACCTATTGGTACAGCATGTAACACAGGTAACCCACATGGACCTAGACTAGAGTACGTATTGGTACAGCATGTAACACAGGTAACCCACATGGACCTAGACTAGAGTACATATTGGTACAGCATGTAACACAGGTAACCCACATGGACCTAGACTAGACTAGAGTACATATTGGTACAGCATGTAACACAGGTAACCCACATGGACCTAGACTAGAGTACATATTGGTACAGCATGTAACACAGGTAACCCACATGGACCTAGACTAGAGTACATATTGGTACATCATGTAACACAGGTAACCCACATGGACCTAGACTAGAGTACATATTGGTACAGCATGTAACACAGGTAACCCACATGGACCTAGACTAGAGTACATATTGGTACAGCATGTAACACAGGTAACCCACATGGACCTAGACTAGAGTACATATTGGTACAGCATGTAACACAGGTAACCCACATGGACCTAGACTAGAGTACATATTGCTACAGCATGTAACACAGGTAACCCACATGGACCTAGACTAGAGTACATATTGGTACATCATGTAACACAGGTAACCCACATGGACCTAGACTAGAGTACATATTGGTACAGCATGTAACACAGGTAACCCACATGGACCTAGACTAGAGTACGTATTGGTACAGCATGTAACACAGGTAACCCACATGGACCTAGACTAGAGTACATATTGGTACAGCATGTAACACAGGTAACCCACATGGACCTAGACTAGAGTACATATTGGTACAGCATGTAACACAGGTAACCCACATGGACCTAGACTAGAGTACATATTGGTACAGCATGTAACACAGGTAACCCACATGGACCTAGACTAGAGTACATATTGGTACATCATGTAACACAGGTAACCCACATGGACCTAGACTAGAGTACATATTGGTACAGCATGTAACACAGGTAACCCACATGGACCTAGACTAGAGTACATATTGGTACATCATGTAACACAGGTAACCCACATGGACCTAGACTAGAGTACATATTGGTACAGCATGTAACACAGGTAACCCACATGGACCTAGACTAGAGTACATATTGGTACAGCATGTAACACAGGTAACCCATATGGACCTAGACTAGAGTACATATTGGTACATCATGTAACACAGGTAACCCACATGGACCTAGACTAGAGTACATATTGGTACAGCATGTAACACAGGTAACCCACATGGACCTAGACTAGAGTACATATTGGTACAGCATGTAACACAGGTAACCCACATGGACCTAGACTAGAGTACATATTGGTACAGCATGTAACACAGGTAACCCACATGGACCTAGACTAGAGTACATATTGGTACAGCATGTAACACAGGTAACCCACATGGACCTAGACTAGAGTACATATTGGTACAGCATGTAACACAGGTAACCCACATGGACCTAGACTAGAGTACATATTGGTACAGCATGTAACACAGGTAACCCACATGGACCTAGACTAGAGTACATATTGGTACATCATGTAACACAGGTAACCCACATGGACCTAGACTAGAGTACATATTGGTACAGCATGTAACACAGGTAACCCACATGGACCTAGACTAGAGTACATATTGGTACATCATGTAACACAGGTAACCCACATGGACCTAGACTAGAGTACGTATTGGTACAGCATGTAACACAGGTAACCCACATGGACCTAGACTAGAGTACATATTGGTACAGCATGTAACACAGGTAACCCACATGGACCTAGACTAGAGTACATATTGGTACAGCATGTAACACAGGTAACCCACATGGACCTAGACTAGAGTACATATTGGTACAGCATGTAACACAGGTAACCCACATGGACCTAGACTAGAGTACATATTGGTACAGCATGTAACACAGGTAACCCACATGGACCTAGACTAGAGTACATATTGGTACATCATGTAACACAGGTAACCCACATGGACCTAGACTAGAGTACATATTGGTACAGCATGTAACACAGGTAACCCACATGGACCTAGACTAGAGTACATATTGGTACATCATGTAACACAGGTAACCCACATGGACCTAGACTAGAGTACGTATTGGTACAGCATGTAACACAGGTAACCCACATGGACCTAGACTAGAGTACATATTGGTACAGCATGTAACACAGGTAACCCACATGGACCTAGACTAGAGTACATATTGGTACAGCATGTAACACAGGTAACCCACATGGACCTAGACTAGAGTACATATTGGTACATCATGTAACACAGGTAACCCACATGGACCTAGACTAGAGTACATATTGGTACAGTTTAGAATTGTAAGTGAGAAGCTACCAGTTCATAACCCTTCATCATCAACAACAACAACAACAACAACAACAACTTTATTGTGCTCACTTATAATTACAATTTGAGATATATGCATATCTATGTATACAGATACATATATATAGATGTGTATAAAATTTAATGTTAGAATTAAGCACAGCTACTCAAAATAGCTAAAAACAGCTAATCAAGTTAAGTAGCTATCAAACCATTAAAGTATGTAATGACTGGCCGGTGGGTGGATCTTGTTCATGGTCTGCACCTCCCACTTCCCCTCCCCCATGTCACGACTTCTATTTCAAACTAGCACTGCAGTGTTTGACATGTAGCACTGCTTGCTTGCTCCTCTCTTGCTCTATAACTCCCATCGTGTGTACAGTATATAGTCACATGCATTATACATACTATTTACTACTGACGGTAAACTATTCTTTGTATCACCTTTCAGTGTTGCAGGCAGTTAATGGCGGGTTTAGTGCATGGTCTTCATGGAGTAAATGTAGTGCTGGTTGTGATGGTGGGAAACAGTCTAGACATCGATTCTGTAACAAACCTACACCATTACATGGTGGACAAGAATGTAAAGAAGAACGAATCCAGACACAACCTTGTAACACTGACTTCTGTCCATGTAAGTAGAATTGTCAATAGAGTCGTTTTCATATGAGTGGGAAGTAGTTATTACTTGATTTCATTAGACGTCACTTCCGGTCTCGTGAGGAATTTTCATCAGCTGAATTGCACCTTTTCAATACAATACTCTCTGCTTGGTAGCACATGGAGGGCAGTATTTGCCTGTCATTTGAAGGCAAATAATGAGATTCGAGGAGTTTTAGCAGCTGATTGAAACCAAGCAATTGTACGGTTTGTGCCATGCAGTGACTGTGCCATGTCCGACAATTCTGATTGGATTGAATTGGTTAAATTATTATAGATGTCTTCAATTCTGTACCGTGACTGTAACTCCGTACCTTTAGGTTTCCCACTCATATGAAATCGACTCTAATGTCAACATACTCACCGAACTTGTAAGTAGTATGTTGCGCAGCGAACTGGTAACTAGTATGTTGCGTGGAGAAAACTGTTTTAGGACAGTCCTATAATTCTCTGTGAAACATGCTAGTTACTAGTTCGCCGCGCAACTCTGAAATGGCGAATAAGACTGGTACGTGATGTTGCCAATAAATGATTATTTCACTTTTATTGCAATGTGCTACTTTCATTCATCCTTTATTTCAGTTGCTACATCCTGTCGACATATACAAGCCATTGGTCAAGCGAACAACCGGCAATACCCAGATGGTGTGTATGATATCTACCCTGACCCTACCTCTGATTCATCAATAAAAACCTATTGCGATATGTCACGTGATGGTGGAGGATGGACCCTATTGGTTGCTAGTCATACCAATAGTTGGACAGCGGCAAATGTACTTCTAAGGAACACAGACTCTCCTGATCTGTATAAAGATTATTCTATACTGACGCATGCTGATAAAATCAAAAATAACTTGAATGTCGAAGGTGTATTGTTTGAATATCGCCTGGAAGCACAAAAACGTGGTAAGTTGAGATTAGCATAGTAGTACACACCACTCTGCATCACACTCCACCACACACCACACCACACCTCGTCACACACTGCACCACATTGCACCACACCGCCCCTCATCACACACTGCACCACACACCACACCATACCTCATCACACACACCACACCACACCTCATCACATTGCACCACACTGCCCCTCATCATACACTGCACCACACACACCACACTGCATCACACACCACACCGCACCACACACCACACCACACCTCATCACATTGCACCACACCGCCCCTCATCACACTCTGCAGCACACACCGCACCTCATCACACACCACACCGCACACCACACTGCACCTCATCACACACTGCACCACACACCACACCACACCACACTGCACCTCATCACACACCACACTGCACACCACACCGCACCACACACCACACCACACCGCACCTCATCACACACTGCACCACACACCGCACACCACACCGCACCTCATCACACACTGCACACCACACCGCACCTCATCACACACCACACCGCACCACACACCACACTGCACACCACACCACACACCACACCGCACCTCATCACACACTGCACCACACCGCACCTCATCACACACTGCACCACACACCACACACACACCACACTGCACCTCATCACACACCACACTGCACACCACACCGCACCACACACCACACCACACACAACACCACACCGCACCTCATCACACACTGCACCACACACCACACCGCACACCACACTGCACCTCATCACACACTGCACACCACACTGCACCTCATCACACACCACACCACACCACACCAAACACCACACCACACTCCACACCACACCGCACCACACACCACACCTCATCACACACCACACTGCACACTACACCGCACTACACACTGCACCACACACCACACCACACCGCACCTCATCACACACTGCACCACACACCACACCGCACCTCATCACACACCACACCGCACCACACACCACACCACACCACACTGCACATCGCACCACACACCACATCGCACCTCATCACACACCACACCACACTGCACACCGCACACCACACCGCACCACACACCACACCACACCGCACACCACATCGCACACCACATCGCACCTCATCACACACCACACCACACTGCACACCACACCGCACCACACACCACACCGCACCTCATCACACACAGCACCACACCACACCTCACCACACTGCACACCACACTTATTTATTGTTCTGTGTGCTATCCACTAGGTGGATGGGGTGGTATTTGGAAAGCAGACAGATCCTATTCATTCACTGCTACCAACGATGGTCAAACTAATGTCAAACTGAGTAAGAAGTTCGATAACTGGCAGTACAATGATAGATCAATAGAAAAACGTATGCCTTGGCTGAATGCTGAACAACTGACAACATCAAAGAAAGGATCGTATGATTGGGGAATTATTACAGGTAATGTATTATAAATTATTATCATCATAATCATTTGATTAATCATCATCATAAGTGGTATTGTATGCACCAAATAATCCTGTTTTTATGTGGATCAAAGGCGCATCATTCTTCGTGATGATGATGCATGATGGTATGTGGTGATGGCCTGATGGTGGTGAAGGCGATCACCTTAGATACCTACAAGCATGAATCTATCCGGTTTATTTGTACTCATGTTGTGAAGCAATATTATCTTGGAGTCGGCGCGCAAGATGTTTTTTTATTATCTTTGAGTAAGTTAAGTCACAATGTAATAAGTATTAGCGTCATCGGTTCTATACTTGCAGATAATGAAGTCAAATATCATCCTGCGCCCTGGATTAGTGGGAATCTCATGTTAAAACAGCCCTCGTATATTTGGTATTGGTTGAGAGAAGGTCCAGTAAAGCTTCCAAGGTCTTGCAGTGAAGTACAGATGAGAGGATATGCTACTACCCCATTAAAAGGTATGCTACTACCCCATTGAAAGGTATGCTACTACCCCATTAAAAGGTATGCTACTACCCCATTAAAATGTCTGCTACTACCCCATTAAAAGGTATGCTACTACCCCATTGAAAGGTATGCTACTACCCCATTAAAAGGTATGCTACTACCCCATTGAAAGGTATGCTACTACCCCATTGAAAGGTATGCTACTACCCCATTAAAAGGTATGCTACTACCCCATTAAAAGGTATGCTACTACCCCATTGAAAGGTATGTTACTATCCCATTGAAAGGTATGCTACTACCTCATTGAAAGGTATGCTACTACCCCATTGAAAGGTATGCTACTACCCCATTGAAAGGTCTGCTACTACCCCATTAAAAGGTATGCTACTACCCCATTGAAAGGTATGCTACTACCCCATTGAAAGGTATGCTACTACCCCATTAAAAGGTATGCTACTACTCCATTGAAAGGTATGCTACTACCTCATTGAAAGGTATGCTACTACCTCATTGAAAGGTATGCTACTACCCCATTGAAAGGTCTGCTACTACCCCATTAAAAGGTATGCTACTACCCCATTGAAAGGTATGCTACTACCCCATTGAAAGGTATGCTACTACCCCATTAAAAGGTATGCTACTACTCCATTGAAAGGTATGCTACTACCTCATTGAAAGGTATGCTACTACCTCATTGAAAGGTATGCTACTACCCCATTGAAAGGTATGTTACTATCCCATTGAAAGGTATGCTACTACCTCATTGAAAGGTATGCTACTACCCCATTGAAAGGTATGCTACTACCTCATTGAAAGGTATGCTACTACCCCATTGAAAGGTATGCTACTACCCCATTGAAAGGTCTGCTACTACCCCATTAAAAGGTATGCTACTACCCCATTGAAAGGTATGTTACTATCCCATTGAAAGGTATGCTACTACCTCATTGAAAGGTATGCTACTACCCCATTGAAAGGTATGCTACTACCCCATTGAAAGGTATGCTACTACCCCATTGAAAGGTATGCTACTACCTCATTGAAAGGTATGCTACTACCCCATTGAAAGGTATGCTACTACCCCATTGAAAGGTCTGCTACTACCCCATTAAAAGGTATGCTACTACCCCATTGAAAGGTATGCTACTACCCCATTGAAAGGTATGCTACTACCCCATTAAAAGGTATGCTACTACCCCATTGAAAGGTATGCTACTACCCCATTAAAAGGTATGCTACTACCCCATTGAAAGGTATGCTACTACCCCATTGAAAGGTATGCTACTACCCCATTGAAAGGTATGCTACTACCCCATTAAAAGGTATGCTACTACCCCATTGAAAGGTATGCTACTACCCCATTGAAAGGTATGCTACTACTACCCCATTGAAAGGTATGCTACTACCCCATTAAAAGGTATGCTACTACCCCATTAAAAGGTATGCTACTACCCCATTGAAAGGTATGCTACTACCCCATTGAAAGGTATGCTACTACCCCATTGAAAGGTATGCTACTACCCCATTGAAAGGTATGCTACTACCCCATTGAAAGGTATGCTACTACCCCATTGAAAGGTATGCTACTACCCCATTGAAAGGTATGCTACTACCCCATTAAAAGGTATGCTACTACCCCATTAAAAGGTATGCTACTACCCCATTAAAAGGTCTGCTACTACCCCATTAAAAGGTCTGCTACTACCCCATTGAAAGGTATGCTACTACCCCATTGAAAGGTATGTTACTACCCCATTGAAAGATATGATTTCATTAGAAGCCAACAACTTTCAAAATCATTGCCACCCACTTTTGTCAGTTCCATCTGCCGAATTTGATGTGTTTATTTGAACCCTTTTGTTTGTCATGGTCGTTTACTCTGGTAGGACAATCTGTATACTTTTATTGAAACTCCATTCAATAAACATTTTTACCGATACGGCGCCCATTTTGGATTCTATCGTTTTGGCTAATACATTATGGGATGCTCAGGGTGCAAATGACCCAAAAACTGTAGAGAGTGGAGTCGCGTCAATATATTATATATTTCTATTTCACTCTAGCCATAGTGTTGTATGACTTACTATAGTAAACTAAGTAAAGTCTCCTTTCCTCCCTCCCTTCATCCATCCATCCATCTGGCATCCATTTGGCATCATTATATACATACATTTCTCTCCTCATACCTGTCTGTCTGTTCTTTCATTCATCCTTCCCTCCTTCTTTCCCTGCTTTTCTCCATCCTCCCCCTCTCACCCCTCCCTAAATATCCAAGGTTTGAAGGGCGTGTGGTTTCCTCCAGTAAAATAAAGAATATAGCAGTATTTTTGTATTGCAGACGGTGTATATACTATCAAACCAGAAGGCAAAGACAGTGTCAGTACGTACTGTGACTTAACTAGTGATGGTGGTGGATGGACTTTGATAGCTACAAGTAAAACACACACTGGATGGACGACTGATAACGTAGAAGACAGGAACCCTCACCAACCATCTCTTAATGATGATTATTCTATCCTTGGATGGGCAGATGCTATCAAAACGAACGATCCGTCACAGGTTATTTATTTTATTTTATTATTATTTATTATTATTTTATTTTATTATTATTATTATTATTATTATTATTTTATTTTTTTATTTATTTTATTTACAGTATTTTTATTTTATTTTATTTTTATGACAATAAATTAACAGACCATATTAGAACTGTTATTACAAAATAGGTCTTAGTCAACAAGACCCGTTTTGAGAACACAGACTTCATATATATATTAATAAAAATAACTTAACATTTAATAATCATTTTCTTGAGTAATAAAATGTTCTTACAAAAACAAACAGTTAAAAAAATAAAATAAAAATAGGTGCAGCAAGGAATCGATCCCGGGCAATGTGCTTCTAAATGTGCTTCTAACGCGCTGTGTTTCAGTGCGAGCCACGGGACCATAGTAATTTGCACAACAATAGACAGTCCATTCTCAGGATACACTAGGTTATTTTGTCCTCCAAATCAACAAGCGTGCACGATAGCCTAGTGGTGCGGGACAGTTATTTAGTGGGCCTAGGATCCGACTGTTCCCTCCCTCTTTGATCACTAAGCTGATTGGTGTAATGCCCGATAGCGCGGATGAGGTCGAAATCTTCATCCTATACGTAGCATACGGTGACTCAGCATAATGTCTGGGAGCATGGTCCTTTTTGGATAAATTACCGGCATTCATCTCTTTTGAACCTGGAAGTCCGGGGTTCGAGTCCCAGCCGTGACACGTTTTTGTTTTCATTCTTTCTTTTTTTGTTTTGTTATTGTTTTGTTTTTGTTTGTTTGTTTTCTTTTTTTGGAATTGTTTACATATTTCTTCTTAAAAGAAAACATATGGATAGGCTTTCACCTTTTCTCCTTCCCTGAGCGCTAGGTCCAGTTAAATATTTTTTTATTTTTTTAAAATAATTTTAATATTTAACGTTGCTTTCTTTTGAGTAATAGCATTTAAACGATATTCAACAGACACAAGAATTCAGGAATTTATTTTAACACCTGTTCAAAGAGTGCATAGCGTAAATAGCATAAATCAACTTATCTACTAGAGTGCAAACCATAATATGTCCGTGAAATAGTACTATTACTAAATAGTACTAAATAGCCTTATCTCCATTGTTTTCTATTGTTTCATCAGTGCTATTTAGTACTAATTAGTTAGTACTGTTTCACGGACATATGGTTTGCACTCGAGATATACAACTTATTATACATTTTAGTGTGCAGTACGGCTGGAGTCGTCATGCGTTATTACAAAATGGGTCTTAGTCAACAAGACCCCTTTTGAGAACACAGACCTCGTATCCTTCTGCACCCCTCTCCCCATTTATTTCTCTTGCATTTGGCAGAACAACAGTGGAAGAGGGGGAGGGATATAAACTTTAAAGTTCTTAAATTAATTTTTAGTATATATTCCAGGAGTTCTTCCAGTATCGAATCGAGGCTGACGGTGCCAGTCAGTACGGTGGTATATTCAATGCGCCAAAGTCCTACTCATTCACATCCACAACCAACCAACAAAATAACATCAAACTCGTCAAAAATTTCAACAACATTGACACCAAGAGTAATCTTGCCTCACGCATGCCAAGGTTGGGACTCACTGCTGACATACTTTTGAGCACCGCCTCAACGACCAACGATGCTTCGGGATCAATAATCTACAATGGTGCTTCTCGAGTTTATTTACCAAACGTAAAACCAAATCCAGGAGTCGTGAGATATTGGATGAGAGAAGGCACAAGGTACAGATCACTAGATTATTCAGTTTGACCAATAGCGTTATACTGAACACATGGTTGTGATTATGTCCCAGGCGTTCCTGTAACGACATCAAAGTGCATGGTGTAAGGGCAGGACAAACCTACAAGGATGGTTACTACATGATTCGTGTCATCAATGAATACCAATATCTCCCAGTATTCTGTGATATGACGTCAGAGCCGGGTGCCTTTACTCTTATCGTTACAAGCCGACATAACCAGTGGACTCGTGCCCAGGTTCCCGCAAGGTAGTTTTCATTTGAATGTATTAGTACAGTGATAAGTGTATTTGTTATTTCTTTCGAGGCTATTATTAAACATACAAATATATTATTTTTTATTTAATAGTTATTGTATTTTATTTTTTATTAATATTATTATTATTATTTTTTATTTTTTTTATTTATTTTATTGGATTTGCATGCAAATAATGATGAGTTCTGTTCTTTTTCTAATTGTTAGTCACGCAACACAATGATGAGTTCTGTTCTTTTTCTAATCGTTAGTCACGCAACACAATGATGAGTTCTGTTCTTTTTCTAATCGTTAGTCACGCAACACAATGATGAGTTCTGTTCTTTTTCTAATTGTTAGTCACGCAACACAATGATGAGTTCTGTTCTTTTTCTAATCGTTAGTCACGCAACACAATGATGAGTTCTGTTCTTTTTCTAATCGTTAGTCACGCAACACAATGATGAGTTATATTCTTTTTCTAATCGTTAGTCACGCAACACAATGATGAGTTCTGTTCTTTTTCTAATCGTTAGTCACGCAACACAATGATGAGTTCTGTTCTTTTTCTAATCGTTAGTCACGCAACACAATGATGAGTTATATTCTTTTTCTAATCGTTAGTCACGCAACACAATGATGAGTTCTGTTCTTTTTCTAATCGTTAGTCACGCAACACAATGATGAGTTCTGTTCTTTTTCTAATCGTTTGTCATGCAACACAATGATGAGTTCTGTTCTTTTTCAGTCGTTTGGTCACGCAACACAATGACGAGTTCTGTTCTTTTTCCATCGTTAGTCACGCAACACAATGATGAGTTCTGTTCTTTTTCTAATCGTTAGTCACGCAACACAATGATGAGTTCTGTTCTTTTTCTAATCATTAGTCACGCAACACAATGATGAGTTCTGTTCTTTTTCTAATCGTTAGTCACGCAACACAATGATGAGTTCTGTTCTTTTTCTAATCGTTAGTCACGCAACACAATGATGAGTTATATTCTTTTTCTAATCGTTAGTCACGCAACACAATGATGAGTTATATTCTTTTTCTAATCGTTAGTACGCAACACAATGATGAGTTATATTCTTTTTCTAATCGTTGGTCACGCAACACAATGACGAGTTCTGTTCTTTTTCCAATCGTTAGTCACGCAACACAATGATGAGTTCTGTTCTTTTTCTAATCATTAGTCACGCAACACAATGATGAGTTCTGTTCTTTTTTTTCTAATCGTTAGTCATGCAACACAATGATGAGTTCTGTTCTTTTTCTAATCGTTAGTCACGCAACACAATGATGAGTTCTGTTCTTTTTCTAATCGTTAGTCACGCAACACAATGATGAGTTATATTCTTTTTCTAATCGTTAGTCACGCAACACAATGATGAGTTATATTCTTTTTCTAATCGTTAGTCACGCAACACAATGATGAGTTATATTCTTTTTCTAATCGTTAGTCATGCAACACAATGATGAGTTATATTCTTTTTCTAATCGTTAGTCACGCAAGACAATGATGAGTTATATTCTTTTTCTAATCGTTGGTCACGCAACACAATGACGAGTTCTGTTCTTTTTCCAATCGTTAGTCACTCAACACAATGATGAGTTCTGTTCTTTTTCTAATCATTAGTCACGCAACACAATGATGAGTTCTGTTCTTTTTCTAATCATTAGTCACGCAACACAATGATGAGTTCTGTTCTTTTTCTAATCGTTAGTCATGCAACACAATGATGAGTTCTGTTCTTTTTCTAATCGTTAGTCACGCAACACAATGATGAGTTCTGTTCTTTTTCTAATCGTTTGTCATGCAACACAATGATGAGTTCTGTTCTTTTTTTCCAGTCGTTGGTCACGCAACACAATGACGAGTTCTGTTCTTTTTCCAATCGTTAGTCACGCAACACAATGATGAGTTCTGTTCTTTTTCTAATCGTTAGTTACGCAACACAATGATGAGTTCTGTTCTTTTTCTAATCATTAGTCACGCAACACAATGATGAGTTCTGTTCTTTTTCTAATCGTTAGTTACGCAACACAATGATGAGTTCTGTTCTTTTTCTAATCATTAGTCACGCAACACAATGATGAGTTCTGTTCTTTTTCTAATCGTTAGTCACGCAACACAATGATGAGTTCTGTTCTTTTTCTAATCGTTAGTCACGCAACACAATGATGAGTTCTGTTCTTTTTCTAATCGTTAGTCACGCAACACAATGATGAGTTCTGTTCTTTTTCTAATCGTTAGTCACGCAACACAATGATGAGTTCTGTTCTTTTTCTAATCGTTAGTCACGCAACACAATGATGAGTTCTGTTCTTTTTCCAATCGTTAGTCACGCAACACAATGATGAGTTCTGTTCTTTTTCCAATCATTAGGAACGTGTTTACACCCTCACTAAACAACGACTACTCGATACTAAAGTATGCTGATATGATTAAAAACCTGGGTAATAATGCAACCTTTGAATACAAGCTGGATGCCAACGAGAGAGGGCACTGGGGAGGAGTATGGAGTGCTCTTCATGCGTACAGGTAAAACAACTTGGTTATCAGTTGCTGTTATCCCTAGACTTGCTACTGCTTTTGTTATGGCAGTTTTTGCATTCATTGTCGTCAATGACGTCACTATTGTCATTGTTTTTGTTGTTGCAGTTACATTCGTTGTGGTTGTTGTTGTCTTTGCTGTGGTTTCTATTGTTGCCTTGTGTTCGGTGTTGTTATCGTTGCAATCGTTGATCTCGTTTCAACTCTACTCGTTGTCAATGATGTTTTTCTCTCTTTAGTTTTATGGCAGAGAACAACAAGCAAACAACTGTCGTTTTGAAGGCTAATTTTGGCAACTGGGTGTACTCTTGGTGGAATAGTCTCAACCCAAGAATGCCATGGTATAATGCCAAGGAGAAAAGTACCAAAGCTCTGCTGACAACATCAGTGAATGTGGATTACTATCCCTCAGGATCAATAATATGGGGGCACTCGGACAAACACATCAGCGTCCTGGATAGCTATGAATGGCACGGAAAACCCTGGTGTTATCTGGTATTGGGTCAATGAAGATGATTGTGATACTAATCGACAACCAGGTAAAAGTATCTTCAACTAAGAATTTAAGTTATGACTTCACGTTATGGTGTTTTATTCGACGGCAAATATTTCCTCTTTTTTTAGGGTGTGTGAGGGAATGGGTCAGGGTGTGCTAGCGAATGGGTCAGGTGTGCCAGCGAATGGGTCAGGTGTGCCAACGAATGGGTCAGGTGTGCCAGCGAATGGGTCAGGGTGTGTCAGGGAATGGGCCAGGGTGTGTCAGGGAATGGGTCAGGGTGTGTCAGGGAATGGGTCAGGTGTGCCAGCGAATGGGTCAGGGTGTGTCAGGGAATGGGCCAGGGTGTGTCAGGGAATGGGTCAGGGTGTGTCAGGGAATGGGTCAGGGTGTGTCAGGGAATGGGTCAGGGTGTGTCAGGGAATGGGTCAGGGTGTGTCAGGGAATGGGTCAGGGTGTGTCAGGGAATGGGTCAGGGAATGGGTCAGGGTGTCAGTCAGGGAATGGGTCAGGGTGTGTCAGGGAATGGGTCAGGGTGTGTCAGGGAATGGGTCAGGGTGTGTCAGGGAATGGGTCAGGCTGTGTCGGGGAATGGGTCAGGGTGTGTCGGGGAATGGGTCAGGGTGTGTCAGGGAATGGGTCAGGGTGTGTCAGTGAATGGGTCAGGGTGTGTCAGGGAATGGGTCAGGGTGTGTCAGGGAATGGGTCAGGCTGTGTCGGGGAATGGGTCGGGGTGTGTCAGGGAATGGGTCAGGGTGTGTCAGGGAATGGGTCAGGGTGTGTCAGGGAATGGGTCAGGGTGTGTCGGGGAATGGGTCAGGGTGTGTCAGGGAATGGGTCAGGGTGTATCGTGGCCCTCAAATAAATGTAACTGTAAAACAAAGTGATAATTTTAGAGAGTTGCTAGTGGAGTTACTGGGGATATGGCTAACAACTATGGTGCCGGTTCTTATTTATAGTTAGTTTGTTTGGTTTTATCTAGTTAATGGAGGACTTTCAGAGTGGACTGCTTGGTCAGACTGCGACAAATTGTGCGTCCAAGGGAAACAAACAAGAACGAGGACATGCACAAACCCTAAGCCTCGATGTGGCGGAAAATTGTGCAGCACTTTAGCAACTGAAGAGAAAGTCTGCAATGTCTGTCCAGGTGGGATGAAACGCTTCGAATCATGTTGATCACTCAATGTCATTGGCGACCTCAAACAGGCCTTTTACCAATTATGGAATGTTTTTACCAAATATGGAATGTTTTTACCAAATATGGAATGTTTTTACCAAATATGGAATGTTTTTACCAAATATGGAATGTTTTTACCAAATAGGGAATGTTTTACCAAATATGGAATGTTTTTACCAAATATGGAATGTTTTTACCAAATATGGAATGTTTTTTTTACCAAATAAGGAAATTGAGAAATACACAAAAGACATCCTCTAATAATAATTTATTCACTTATATTGCGCAAATAGCAATCCGAAAATTTTCAGAAATGGAAATGACGGACGGACGCAATCTCGTCCCCAGAGCCTGCGTTACTTGTAGGGCATGTAGTCACTTACAATAAATAATTGCAGAAATTATGAAAAATGGTCGCTTAAAAGAGGTCGCATCGTTGACCGGAGGTGGTCGCTTAAGAGAGTTCATTTGTTTATTTTCTCTCTTTAATTCAGAAAGTCCCATCAAGGGCAGCAAAGATCTATGTGTCCAACCCAACCAAGCAACATGTAACCAAGCAGAAGGCAACTATTTGATATTCAAAAGTACTGCCCCTTGTTCACAAGAGTACATGAAATTTCTCTTCGATGCTAATGGAGTCATTCATCACAAGTGTAGTGGCATGATTATATGTCCTGAAGGTACTAAATATAAGTATTAAATTATTATTATTATTTTTTATTATTATTATTATTATTATTATTATTATTATTATTATTATTATTATTATTATTATTATTATTATTATTATTATTATTATTATTATTATTATTATTATTACTCTAAGCACTTCAGCCTGTTTTTCACTAGAAACAACGCAACCACAAGACACGTTATTTCAGTGAACCACAAGAACTGACAAATATTAACATATCTCTTGTGCTTTATACTAAGTTGTGTTATTATTTTAGGCGGCTTCCCAGGATATGATAAGAAACTTGTTTTGAAGAAATCATGTGATCCAAGTGTCTCAAAACATAAACGGTGAGAAGTGAAATGATGAATGATTACAGGGATGGGTTTTAGTCATCCTCGGGAACCCAGGGGTATATTCTGTCGCTCGTTACTCGCTCCCAGAGAAATACCCCTGGGAACGAAGTCTGTTGGAAATTGTTCCGGAAGTCAAAATTACTCTTGTTTCTGATTGGTCGACCTAGGAAGGTATATTCTGGTTTGAATAGGACAGCCGCCATTTTGAATTTTGACTACCGGAATAAGTTCCAACAGACTTCGTTTCCAGGGGTATTTCTCTGGGAGCGAGTAACGAGCGACAGAATATACCCCTGGGTTCCCGAGGATGGGTTTTAGTGTGTCTTGCCTACAATGTCTAAAGAAGTTAACCACATTCAGGTTATCATCAAAAGTACTGAAGAACCTCAAGAATGGATTCTGTGTTCACCCCCAAGGTGGTTCGCCAAAGGAGGGCGTCGCGCTAGTCTATTGGGAGGGTTGTGGCGATTCTGACCGCATAAAATTGGACTTTTTCAAACTGGGTATGTTGTCATGGCAATAATAATGCTTTATTGACATCTTTATGGTGAATGTTAAACATTTTTAAAAACTAAAAAAAAACTAAAAAAAGGAGTTTAGTTTAAAATTTAGTTTGATGATATTTCATACCAAGTGATAAAAATAAAACACAATTACAAATGGTAAGGGATAGTAATAGAGGAAACGTATGTCAAAACTACTCTCAAACATATATAAATATCTATAAACACTCAATTGCAAAATATTTGTTCTATTTTCCAACAGCACCACCTTAAAGCACATCAGGACTGACTTTGGATCGTAATCGTATCATACTCGGGTTGTATTCGTAGCGTAATCGTATCTTAATCGGGTTGTAATCGTAGCGTAATCGGGTCATAATCGCATCTTAATCGGGTTGTAATCGTAGCGTAATCGGGTCATAATCGCATCTTAATCGGGTTATAATCGTAACGTAATCGGGTCATAATCGTATCTTAATCGGGTTATAATCGTAGCGTAATCGGGTCATAATCGCATCTTAATCGGGTTATAATCGTAACGTAATCGGGTCATAATCGTATCTTAATCGGGTTATAATCGTAGCGTAATCGGGTCATAATCGTATCTTAATCGGGTTATAATCGTAGCGTAATCGGGTCATAATCGTGCATATTGTAATCGGTAATAATCTATAGGAATAACCAATAAAGGGAAGTGGAAAATGTTTTATTTTGTGTTTTTTTATATTTACTTCATTCTCTCCAAACATTTATTCGTTTTGTTTATCCATGTTTCGTGCCTTCTTTAAATACATTAAGTCAACTTTCCGCATACTAGATACTCAGTGTTTGAGATTGTATAAGTGGCACTTTTCAACTGATTGAAATTTTTTGTACCGCTACGCAGGCTATCATTTCCCTGCATCAAACGTTGGAAATTCGTGGGAAATTTTATTTTATCATTATTTAGAGGGGTAACAATCATAAAACTAGAACTATAAACATAATTTTCAAGGTTTGAAGAGTGTGAAATATGCTGTACTTTAGTATCTATCTATCTATCTATCTATCTATCTATCTATCTATCTATCTATCTATCTATCTATCTATCTATCTATCTATCTATCTATCTATCTATCTATCTATCTATCTATCTATCTATCTATCTATATCTATCTATCTATCTATCTATCTATCTATCTATCTATCTATCTATCTATCTATCTATCTATCTATCTATCTATCTATCTATCTATCTATTCTATCTATCTATCTATCTATCTATCTATCTATCTATCTATCTATCTATCTATCTATCTATACAGTATCTATCTATCTATCTATCTATCTATCTATCTATCTATCTGCCTGCCTGCCTGCCTGCCTGCCTGCCCTGCCTGCCTGCCTGCCTGCCTGCCTGCCTGCCTGCCTGCCTGCCTGCCTGCCTGCCTGCCTGCCTGCCTGCCTGCCTGCCTGCCTGCCTGCCTGCCTGCCTGCCTGCCTGCCTGCCTGCCTGCCTGCCTGCCTGCCTGCCTGCCTGCCTGCTGTCTGTCTGTCTGTCTGTCTGTCTGTCTGTCTGTCTGTCTGTCTGTCTGTCTGTCTGTCTGTCTCTATCTGTCTATCTGTTTTTTTAAATAAAGGTGCTATGTACGTACGGGACCCAGGCCCGCAAATGAACCCAGGCCCGCAAATGAACCCAGGCCCGCAAAAATGATCCCAAGACTGGATCCCAAATGATCCCAGGCCCGCAAATGATCCCAAGACTGGATCGCAAATGAACCCAGGCCCGCAAATGAACCCAGAGAGGACCGCAAGTGATCCCAGAGATAAAATCAGGAATCTGGAACGGAACAAAATGGGATTTCACACAGCTGAGAAGTCCTGAAATGGAGTTTTGCAAGGAAACAGTGGAATGCTCCAGGTCTACTCGGATGACATGGAATGTTGTGAAAAGTGATTGTATGAAATGAATTATGAGTTTAATTGAGCCATATGTCCAAATGTATCCAATTCGTTAATGTTCTTATAGTTATCTCGACGAAATTATGTTGGATCACTCGGCCTTTGCCGTAATTTTTGATATTAATCTAATCACGAAATTACAAAATACCGCATATTTTCTCCCCTAAACTGAAACCCGGGCCTTTGGATGATATGACCTGCAAGGTAGTGAAAAACAATGAATAAAAAAAAACCGTGAATCATTAGTAAAACTAATTAAACTCAGCAGGCCGATGCAAATGTCTAAAGTTTGTACTGATCAGCGGTGTCAGGTTTAATCGAGAAAACACGGTAGATATGAAATAAAGTGCCTAATAATCATGAAGATGAAGTTTCTGTTAAAATAAATGAATGATGACGCTGAGAAATGCCAATTTGAGGCAAACTGAGAAACAGTTTATATTTATTAAAATGTTTTTACCCTGGTTAATTACGGAATAAAGTTCAGTTCAGGGTCAGACTCGTTAACAACTTTGTGGATTGAGTTTGAATTGGTAGTTCACTGACGTTTCTGGAGATATTAACCTATTTTAGCTGGTATTTCGCGACATATATTTGCTATTCATTACCTCCAAGCAAAACAAGATGGCTTCGCGTTGCGCGAGCGTGTCTCTTTCTTAATTCTTGAAAATAAATTATATATATATTTGGCTGGCTATTCACATGTGTGGTATATATACGATAAAAAACTTGCGGCTCGGGAAATATCCACCACTACTCACCGACGCTGAGGGGAGTAATTGTTAATTATTTGAGAACAAATTTTATTGAATGAGACTGCCAAATGCTTTTCTAAAAAATGACCATTGTTCTTCTACAAAACAGGGGTGTTTTTATTTTCAAAGGCGTTAATATGAGAAAAAGTGTAAAATCCCATTTTGTTCCGTTCCAGATTCCTGATTTTATCTCTGGGATCACTTGCGGTCCTCTCTGGGTTCATTTGCGGGCCTGGGTTCATTTGCGATCCAGTCTTGGGATCATTTGCGGGCCTGGGATCATTTGGGATCCAGTCTTGGGATCATTTGCGGGCCTGGGTTCATTTGCGGGCCTGGGTTCATTTGCGGTCCCGTACAGCTATCTATCTATCTATTTATCTATCTATCTATTTGTCTGTCTGTCTGTCTGTCTGTCTGTCTGTCTGTCTGGCTATCTATCTATCTATCTATCTCTCTATCTCTCTCTCTATCTATCTATCTATTTTCCTATACACCTTACCCCTCTCTCTAAGAGCATTACAAGATGGGTGATCAGCGGTAAGTAGCAATAAAGAAATCAAATTTACTGGTCTTACCTTTATCAGTGAATACTCAAGCAGTTCACAACATCCCACTGCGTACTCACTCGAGAGCCGTCTAACAGCTGTTGAGATTCGTTTATGATATATAAATTACACGCCCATTACCATATATGGTACATACCATGTCCTGTTACGTCATAGTAGTTAGTTAATGAACAAAGGGGTAGGAAGGAAGCAGTGGGAAGTGAATGGAAGAAGTGGGAACTGAATGGAAGCACAAGGTTCAAGTGCATGACACGCCTAACTAATGTTAACTATTTTTAGACTGAGAAAAAGTTCGAACACCGAAACGTCTATTTTTCTTCAAAAGTCGAGAAAATTAACAATTATTGGACGAGGTTGAGCATCGGCAATCATTAATCTGCTCGCCACTGACAAATCACGATTTTTGCGAAAACCGAGTCCAGTAATTGTTTTATCAATCACATTATTTTCTCTCACCTCAGAAAACAACAACTCTGGAAAAAATGGAGCTGCCATTGTCGAGGAGAACAAAAGCACTTATTCGTAGGAAGTTATCTGCAGTGACGTAGTCGTCTCTCGACAGATGAAAATCCCGGAGAAAACAATGTGAATGATAAATGTTTGTGCACTTATTTATCGTTACCGTAGCCTGCGAATACAGCCGCTTTCTGTGGCGCGACCGCCAAAAAGCGGCTGTATTCGCAGGCTATCGTTACCGTGATTGTTCAGTAGTGTGTGGGCCAGGAATACTGATTTTAAAGTTACCAATTAATTGCTCGATTCATAATTTTTTGCTGTAAATTTTGATCTTATCCGGAAAAACCATTACCAGACATTCATTCGATAATAATACTGACTATTTTAGTTTTTAATTTTTATTTGAAATATATTTTGGTTTTTCACCGATGTTCAAAACTATGGTTACTGTTGTATGACGCTCGCTAATGGTACCATTGTTTAGGTCAATATGCCTACAGCAGTCTCTCATAGCAGATGTTTACTAACGAACAACTAGAGGCTTTGAGATTATTATGGCACAATTAATCAGTACGACAATATCCATGACGTTTTACTCATTTGATTTATCCGGGCATTAATTGTTTGTCATTCTTCTCTAAGTTTTGCAAGTTTAAGGTGGTTCCCGCATAATGAATGACCGGTTTGCCGTATTTTTTAACTCGCTCGCTCCGCGTCAATATTGCTTGGATTTTATTGTGCTTAACACAAATACTAATTCAACTATTCTGCCTTTCGACGGTGTATTCAAAATTATCATTGTAAGCCGCGTTTGTGAATGCCAGCTGATATTCAAACGACACTATTTTCACTAAAACTGCTGTCAAGCGTTATTCCCTCGTACGATTTTTTTAAAACTTCGTGAACGGCCTTTTAAGGTCCCTAGTAATGTTCTGACGAGGTAAGAAAAAAATTGTTCGAGCCGAAATCACGTAACAATCGAAAGGTCCAAATTTTGACAACAAAAATATGAATTGGTGATTTCGGCTCGATCAATTTCCTTCTTACTTCGTCAGAACATTACTAGGGACCTCAAAAGGCTGTTCACGAAGTTTAAGAAAAATCGTACGAGGGAATAACGCTTGGCAGCAGTTTTAGTGAAAATATTGTCGTTTGAATATCAGCTCGCATTCACAAACGCGGCTTACAATGATAATTTTGAATACACTGTCCAAAAGCAGAATAGTTGAATTAGTATTTGTGTTAAGCACAATAAAATCCAAGCAATATTGACGCGGAGCGAGCGAGTTAAAAAATAATGCAAACAGGTCATTCATTATGCGGGAACCACCTTAATGTGAGATTCCCCAACGGGATCGCAAATTTAGATAGATTTCTTATCGCAAATGATAGATTTCTTATCGCAAAGATAGATAGATTTCTAATCGCAAATTTAGATAGATTTCTTATCGCAAATTTAGATAGATTTCTTATCGCAAAGATAGATAGATTTCTTATCGCAAATTTAGATGGATTTCTTATCGCAAATTTAGATAGAGATTTCTTATCGCAAATTTAGATAGATTTCTTATCGCAAATTTAGATAGATTTCTTATCGCAAATTTAGATAGATTTCTTATCGCAAATTTAGATAGATTTCTTATCGCAAATTTAGATAGATTTCTTATCGCAAATTTAGATAGATTTCTTATCGCAAATTTAGATAGATTTCTTATCGCAAAGATAGATAGATTTCTTATCGCCAATTTAGATAGATTTCTTATCGCCAATTTAGATAGATTTCTTATCGCCAATTTAGATAGATTTCTTATCGCCAATTTAGATAGATTTCTTATCGCCAATTTAGATAGATTTCTAATCGCCAATTTAGATAGATTTCTTATCGCATTTAGATTTCTTATCGCAAATTTAGATAGATTTCATATCGCAAATTTAGATGGATTTCTTATCGCAAATTTAGATAGATTTCTTATCGCAAAGTTAGATAGATTTCTTATCGCAAATTTAAATAGATTTCTTATCGCAAATTTAGATGGATTTCTTATCGCAAAGTTAGATAGATTTCTTATCGCAAATTTAAATAGATTTCTTATCGCAAATTTAGATGGATTTCTTATCGCAAATTTAGATAGATTTCTTATCGCAAATTTAGATAGATTTCTTATCGCAAATTTAGATAGATTTCTTATCGCAAATTTAGATAGATTTTAGATAGATTATCGCAAATTTAGATAGATTTCTTATCGCAAATTTAGATAGATTTCTTATCGCAAATTTAGATGGATTTCTTATCGCAAATTTAGATAGATTTCTTATCGCAAATTTAGATAGATTTCTTATCGCAAATTTAAATAGATTTCTTATCGCAAATTTAGATGGATTTCTTATCGCAAATTTAGATAGATTTCTTATCGCAAATTTAGATAGATTTCTTATCGCCAAATTTAGATAGATTTCTTATCGCCAATTTAGATAGATTTCTTATCGCAAATTTAGATAGATTTCTTATCGCAAATTTAGATAGATTTCATATCGCAAATTTAGATGGATTTCTTATCGCAAATTTAGATAGATTTCTTATCGCAAAGTTAGATAGATTTCTTATCGCAAATTTAAATAGATTTCTTATCGCAAATTTAGATGGATTTCTTATCGCAAATTTAGATAGATTTCTTATCGCAAATTTAGATAGATTTCTTATCGCCAATTTAGATAGATTTCTTATCGCCAATTTAGATAGATTTCTTATCGCAAATTTAGATAGATTTCTTATCGCAAATTTAGATAGATTTCATATCGCAAATTTAGATGGATTTCTTATCGCAAATTTAGATAGATTTCTTATCGCAAAGTTAGATAGATTTCTTATCGCAAATTTAAATAGATTTCTTATCGCAAATTTAGATGGATTTCTTATCGCAAATTTAGATAGATTTCTTATCGCAAATTTAGATAGATTTCTTATCGCAAATTTAGATAGATTTCTTATCGCAAATTTAGATAGATTTCTTATCGCAAATTTAGATAGATTTCTTATCGCAAATTTAGATAGATTTCTTATCGCAAATTTAGATAGATTTCTTATCGCAAATTTAGATAGATTTCTTATCGCAAATTTAGATAGATTTCTTATCGCAAATTTAGATAGATTTCTTATCGCAAATTTAGATAGATTTCTTATCGCAAATTTAGATAGATTTCTTATCGCAAATTTAGATAGATTTCTTATCGCAAATTTAGATAGATTTCTTATCGCCAATTTAGATAGATTTCTTATCGCAAATTTAGATAGATTTCTTATCGCAAATTTAGATAGATTTCATATCGCAAATTTAGATGGATTTCTTATCGCAAATTTAGATAGATTTCTTATCGCAAATTTAGATAGATTTCATATCGCAAATTTAGATGGATTTCTTATCGCAAATTTAGATAGATTTCTTATCGCAAAGTTAGATAGATTTCTTATCGCAAATTTAAATAGATTTCTTATCACAAATTTAGATGGATTTCTTATCGCAAATTTAGATAGATTTCTTATCGCAAATTTAGATAGATTTCTTATCGCAAATTTAGATAGATTTCTTATCGCCAATTTAGATAGATTTCTTATCGCAAATTTAGATAGATTTCTTATCGCAAATTTAGATAGATTTCATATCGCAAATTTAGATGGATTTCTTATCGCAAATTTAGATAGATTTCTTATCGCAAAGTTAGATAGATTTCTTATCGCAAATTTAAATAGATTTCTTATCGCAAATTTAGATAGATTTCTTATCGCAAATTTAGATAGATTTCTTATCGCAAATTTAGATAGATTTCTTATCGCAAATTTAGATAGATTTCTTATCGCAAATTTAGATAGATTTCTTATCGCCAATTTAGATAGATTTCTTATCGCAAATTTAGATAGATTTCTTATCGCAAATTTAGATAGATTTCATATCGCAAATTTAGATGGATTTCTTATCGCAAATTTAGATAGATTTCTTATCGCAAATTTAGATAGATTTCTTATCGCAAATTTAGATAGATTTCTTATCGCAAATTTAGATGGATTTCTTATCGCAAATTTAGATAGATTTCTTATCGCAAATTTAGATAGATTTCTTATCGCAAATTTAGATAGATTTCTTATCGCAAATTTAGATAGATTTCTTATCGCAAATTTAGATAGATTTCTTATCGCAAATTTAGATAGATTTCTTATCACAAATTTAGATAGATTTCTTATCGCAAATTTAGATAGATTTCTTATCGCAAATTTAGATAGATTTCTTATCGCAAATTTAGATAGATTTCTTATCGCAAATTTAGATAGATTTCTTATCGCAAATTTAGATAGATTTCTTATCGCAAATTTAGATAGATTTCTTATCGCAAATTTAGATAGATTTCTTATCGCCAATTTAGATAGATTTCTTATCGCAAATTTAGATAGATTTCTTATCGCAAATTTAGATAGATTTCATATCGCAAATTTAGATGGATTTCTTATCGCAAATTTAGATAGATTTCTTATCGCAAAGTTAGATAGATTTCTTATCGCAAATTTAAATAGATTTCTTATCGCAAATTTAGATGGATTTTCTTATCGCAAATTTAGATAGATTTCTTATCGCAAATTTAAATAGATTTCTTATCGCAAATTTAGATAGATTTCTTATCGCAAATTTAGATAGATTTCTTATCGCAAATTTAGATAGATTTCTTATCGCAAATTTAGATAGATTTCATATCGCAAATTTAGATGGATTTCTTATCGCAAATTTAGATAGATTTCATATCGCAAATTTAGATGGATTTCTTATCGCAAATTTAGATAGATTTTATCGCAAAGTTAGATAGATTTCTTATCGC
Organism: Actinostola sp. cb2023; assembly: GCA_033675265.1. NCBI lineage: Eukaryota > Metazoa > Cnidaria > Anthozoa > Actiniaria > Actinostolidae > Actinostola > Actinostola sp. cb2023. Next base: position 471,017 of record JAUJYZ010000513.1, on the reverse strand, counting down.
AAATTTAGATAGATTTCTTATCGCAAATTTAGATAGATTTCTTATCGCAAATTTAGATAGATTTCTTATCGCAAATTTAGATAGATTTCTTATCGCAAATTTAGATAGATTTCTTATCGCAAATTTAGATAGATTTCTTATCGCAAATTTAGATAGATTTCTTATCGCAAATTTAGATAGATTTCTTATCGCAAATTTAGATGGATTTCTTATCGCAAATTTAGATAGATTTCTTATCGCAAATTTAGATAGATTTCTTATCGCAAATTTAGATAGATTTCTTATCGCAAATTTAGATAGATTTCTTATCGCAAATTTAGATAGATTTCTTATCGCCAATTTAGATAGATTTCTAATCGCCAATTTAGATAGATTTCTTATCGCAAATTTAGATAGATTTCTTATCGCAAATTTAGATGGATTTCTTATCGCAAATTTAGATAGATTTCTTATCGCAAATTTAGATAGATTTCTTATCGCAAATTTAGATAGATTTCTTATCGCAAATTTAGATAGATTTCTTATCGCAAATTTAGATAGATTTCTTATCGCAAATTTAGATAGATTTCTTATCGCAAATTTAGATAGATTTCTTATCGCAAATTTAGATAGATTTCTTATCGCAAATTTAGATAGATTTCTTATCGCAAATTTAGATAGATTTCTTATCGCAAATTTAGATAGATTTCTTATCGCAAATTTAGATAGATTTCTTATCGCAAATTTAGATAGATTTCTTATCGCAAATTGAGATATATTTCTTTTCTTATCGCAAATTTAGATAGATTTCTTATCGCAAATTTAGATAGATTTCTTATCGCCAATTTAGATAGATTTCTTATCGCAAATTTAGATAGATTTCTTATCGCAAATTTAGATAGATTTCATATCGCAAATTTAGATGGATTTCTTATCGCAAATTTAGATAGATTTCTTATCGCAAAGTTAGATAGATTTCTTATCGCAAATTTAGATAGATTTCTTATCGCAAATTTAGATGGATTTCTTATCGCAAATTTAGATAGATTTCTTATCGCAAATTTAGATAGATTTCTTATCGCAAATTTAGATAGATTTCTTATCGCAAATTTAGATAGATTTCTTATCGCAAATTTAGATAGATTTCTTATCGCAAATTTAGATAGATTTCTTATCGCAAATTTAGATAGATTTCTTATCGCAAATTTAGATAGATTTCTTATCGCAAATTTAGATAGATTTCTTATCGCAAATTTAGATAGATTTTCTTATCGCAAATTTAGATAGATTTTCTTATCGCAAATTTAGATAGATTTCTTATCGCAAATTTAGATAGATTTCTTATCGCAAATTTAGATAGATTTCTTATCGCCAATTTAGATAGATTTCTTATCGCAAATTTAGATAGATTTCTTATCGCAAATTTAGATAGATTTCATATCGCAAATTTAGATGGATTTCTTATCGCAAATTTAGATAGATTTCTTATCGCAAATTTAGATAGATTTCTTATCGCAAATTTAGATAGATTTCTTATCGCAAATTTAGATAGATTTCTTATCGCAAATTTAGATAGATTTCTTATCGCAAATTTAGATAGATTTCTTATCGCAAATTTAGATAGATTTCTTTAGATCGCGCAAATTTAGATAGATTTCTTATCGCAAATTTAGATAGATTTCTTATCGCAAAGTTAGATAGATTTCTTATCGCAAATTTAAATAGATTTCTTATCGCAAATTTAGATGGATTTCTTATATCTACATAACATCAGTCAATTATAAAACGAACAATGACTTCTTCGTAGTATTAAAGTGAGAGCTTGAACGCTAATCCACCTGACAACCAGGACACAATTACACAGCACTAAATGATGGTTTAATCTATAACAACTAAGGAATTGAAACTGATTGAATGACGTGTCAACTGTGTAAATTACTCGGCAGGTGCAGACTGGCGATCAACAACATGCAAGGGTCATCACGTTCATATTAGTTGACAACATGGCGAATAAGTTTTCGTATGAGTGGGAAAGTTACGGTACCGTGCCGTGCGATGCGGTATTGAAAGAGTTTGATTGGGTGAGATGCATCTGCACGCTTTTTGATTGGTTCAGAAAGGAAGCCATTTGAGTGTCACGGTACCGTGCAGTATTGAAAGAGTTTGATTGGATGAGATGCATCTGCACGGTTTTTGATTGGTTCAGAAAGGAAGCCATTTGAGTGTCACGGTACGTAGGTTTTCCACTCATACGAAAAACGACTCTATACACAATTTTGTATATTTGACCACAATTTAATCCAACATAAATAATTATCTCAATGTGCTTCACTCCCAACTCTAGTGAAGTCAGACGCGAGTGTAATACATATTATTTCAAGATTGATAAAAGAATTCCTTAATTAAAGTGCTATCGGTACTTTGATCGAATACTTGCAGAGAAAGCTATGTATATTAGCTATAAGTGTTTGAGTGACGGGTTGAGTAGATGACGTCATCTACTCAACCCAAAATCGTAAAAAAACAGTACTTCTTGTTGGAATATGAAAGCAACATTTCAACTTAATGCCAGGCAAACAGTGATTAAATATTACATCAGCAAAATTACAGCTCATTTTAAAATTTGACCGATTTTCGTCCAAGTAGCAATTTAACATGAGGAAGCCAGCATCGCCAATTTGCTTCCAAGATGGTGTCCTTAATGTTCGTTCTGGTTGTATATCTCACGGTAAAATTATTGGAAAACTCCTCCAAACCATCCAATGAGTTCTTTACTATTCGTTATCAGACTAGACTATTATTAAATGTATTACTCCGACGAAGGCTCGAAACGTCAGTAAAGTTTAAGCACTCTATTTTTACGGTGTGATATACATACATACTTTATACATACATACTTTATTAGGTTTTCCAACAAGGCTTTTCAAAACCCATTACAAAACCCATATATGGTTAAACTCATTGAATTTATGATTTTACACCGACGCAGCCCATACTAGTGTACTCGCTAGTTTCCATTTATCAGTGATATACTTGATTAACTTAATACATGCATGGTCTTCATTCATTTTCATTCATTCATCCATCCATTCATCCATCCATCCATCCATCCATCCATTCATCCATCCATCCATCCATCCTTAGATTCATCTGTGCTCCCTTTTGCTACCTTTTTTCAAAGATGGCCCTCTTACCCTTAAGTTGATCTAAATCAGCCGTTTTTGCGTGAAAAGCTAGATATTGTGGTGCTCAATCACCACTTGGAAAACAAAGAGCCAATCGCTTTTATCGACGAATTACGATTAACTTTAGTGTACGAAAGTAGCAAAAAGGAACACCCTTCTGGTTTCTGTCAGAAATTCGTTTGAAATTTCCAAAATATGGAAGCAAGGGGATATATCACCCTTATAGACATGCATTTTGGCCCTCTAGTAACCAGATACGTCTTAAAATCAGTTAGAAATTCGAATTCGGCAAGTCTAGTGTAGCTACATGACTTTATAGCCGACTAGCGTTTCAGTAGATTTCAAAATATGCCAAAATCATATCTAATTTTTAAAACTAATATAACTCCGTTATTTATCAAGTAATCTCAATGCCCTTTACAGAGCGTTTACTAAAAGGTATAAACGTGGTACAGTGTAAATTTGAAGGTTATTAAGCCATTTGTTTGGAAATTACAGCACATTTTGTACGAAATTCTGTTTTTAACAAAACCGAAAAATCGTGCGTTTTTTCCAAATCTATCAGGTTTCGCGTGATCTGATTTCCTGGCCTTCACACACTATGGATGGCACCCGATTGTGATGCCACATAAAGTCTGTTTATCTGTGAACACGATGACAAAGAATCAAAGCAAATTATTACTGGGTTTCGGAATTTTAATTTTTTTCCTGAGGACTGTCAAAATACAAAAAGGTAGCAAAAAGGAACAGGAGAGGGTATGTTTTTTTCATTATTTTCGTTTATTCGTTTATGCTTGGGTCGAGCGCTGGTCTGAACGGACGTGCTTTTGACCGCTCCGATGCTAAATTACTAAATATTACTATCTTTCCTCCGGTACACTTTTTTTTTCTCACAAAACTATGAACGTAATATAAAATTAATCTACTGGAATGACGGATGACGATGAGAAAGTGAAGAGAAAGAGAAGAAGGAGAAGCAAAAGCTCTCAGACCTATGTTGACGAGGACATGTCGCAATCACAACCATGCTGCTGCCACGAGATGCTGGAAACTATCAATGAAAAACTCGACTTAGCACTAGCGGCTGCACATGAAATAGAGGAATTAAAGGAAAAAGTGAAAGACCTAAAGGAAAAGAACCAAGATTTGGAAAAAAGTATCCAATTTGCTCACGAGGAAATTGTTGATTTGAAAACGGAGATGAAGAACATGGCGTATACTATAGACCTTCAAAGCCAAGATGTCAACCAAATAATAGAAGATTTAAAGGTAGAGAAGAACCGAGGAGTAAAGTTGGAAGGACATTCGCGAAGAAATAATCTAAGATTCTATAATATCCCAGAATCTATTAATGAATCCTATGATGATGCAGAGCAAACACTTAGAAGATTTATTGACAAAGACTTGAAAGGAGATTATGAGTTTGCTGACGAAGTAAGTCTGGAAAGAGTCCACCGAATAGGGTCGAAACGTTCCCCTAACTCTAAGCCTCGACCTCTAATAGCAAAGTTTACATTCTTCAAAGAAAAGGAACGAGTACGTTCAATGGCTAGAAACCTAAAAGGGACGCCGTTTGGAATTGCAGAGGACTTCACTTACGAGGTACTGCAAGTGAGGAAAAAGCTGATGCCTCTACTGAAAGAAGCCCATAAAGAGAAAAAGAAAGCCACCTTGAAATATGATAGACTTCTCATCGAGGGGAAATGGTACAATGGACCGGAGTCTCTTAGGCCCTATGCAATAGATGATCGCTAATGTAAGGTAGTTTCATAACCTTGTACCTTTAGACTGAGTAACCTAATAATTTATTCTAGACATAATAACCATCGTTCTATGATAAATTGAAATTTTTTTTCCTTAAATGTAAGAGGTCTCAGAAGCCCGTCGAAAAGAAATAGTATATTTTCGTTCGTGAAACGCCAAAAATGTGATATAATTTTCCTTCAAGAAACGTATTCACAAGAAACTGATGAGCGTACTTGGAATAGTGAATGGGGCGAAAAAAAATTCTATACTCATGGGACCACACATTCTAGAGGTGCCTGCATTCTAATTAAACCAGGAACGCAATTTGAGATAGAAAATGTTTATAGCAATCAAGAGGGGAGAATAGTGCTGGTTAATTTAATCATCAAAGGTCAAAAACTCTCATTATGCAATGTTTATGCGCCAACACAAAATGAAAATCAAACTGAATTTTTGAAAGACTTAAATCAAGTTTTAATGTGCAGAGCCAATGTGAATTCTCTTGTGGTGGGCGGAGATTGGAATGTTACATTACAAAAGGTGGATAAACACGGGAAGAACACGTGGAAACCAACGCAATATCGTAATGAGATACTTTCGATAATGGAAGAATTAGATCTTTTAGACATTGCACGTGAACTCCACCCCCAAAAAAATATATACACATACGAATCAAAACAATATAGCTCAAAAAGTAGAATAGACTTTTTCCTTCTCTCTAGAGTATTAAAAAAGAATGCATGTAAAACAGGAACACAGGTTTCTATAAGATCTGATCACAAAGCGATTTTCTTACACCTACATAATCTGCACCATTCAGAGAGGGGACCAGGCTTCTGGAAGTTCAACAATACACTATTAACAGATGAAATTTATATCAAACAATTTCGCGAAAAGTATAAAGACATAAAACTGAATATATATCACGACATCGAGAATAAACAGCTGTTATGGGAATTGATAAAGATGGAAATCAGGAAATTCACAATTCAGTACAGTAAAGAGAAACGTCGAAAGACAAAAGGATTTGAACTTGAACTTCAAGAAAAATTGAATATACTAGACGATATTATTTGTAACTCTGGGATAGACAATGTCAATCTTGAGGAATATGAAGAATTAAAATGTAATCTAGAAGAAATATATTCAAAAAAGGGACAAAGCTTTATATTTCGTAGTAAGTCTCGTTGGGTAGAAAAAGGAGAAAAGCCTACTAAATATTTCCTAAATCTAGAAAAGAGAAATTTCAATAGAAAATTAATTACAGAATTAAAAACAGGTAATGGAAATACGATTTACAATGATAAAGAAATAAGAGAAGAATTGCATAAATTCTATAAAAAGCTTTATACGACAAAAGGTACAACATCTTTGTCGGATTTCAATAACTTCTCGCAGGGTTTAGATATCCCCAAGTTATCAGAGGAATTTAAAGATAGTTCAGAACTTCCTATTACATTACAAGAGTGTCAAAGTATACTTCATACTTTTCCAAAGGATAAAACTCCTGGCAATGATGGGCTCAATGCGGAATTTTATGAGACCTTCTTTGACGTATTGGGACCTGATCTTTTAAATAGTTTTTTAAGTGCTCTTGAGAGAGGAGAATTATCTATAACTCAAAAGCAAGGTACAGTTGTTCTTATTCCTAAAGAAGATAAATCTCCACTTTTAATAGATAACTGGCGACCAATAACCTTATTAAACGTTGATTATAAAATTCTAGCAAAGATCATTGCTAAAAGAATAGAAAGTGTTCTTCCTAAGATTATTCACCCAGATCAAACGAGTTATGTCAAAGATAGGTTCATAGGTCAAAATATTAGACTGGTAGAAGATATTCTGGAATACACTGAAAAGAAGGGAGTCTCTGGAATATTGCTAACAATAGATTTCAAGAAAGCGTTTGATTCATTAGAATGGTCTTTCATCCGCCACACCATGGAGAAATTCAATTTTGGCTCTGAGTTTATACGTTGGATCTCAACTCTATATAAAAACATACGAAGTGAGGTCATGAATAATGGTTTTACATGTAATTTCTTTGATATAAGTAGAGGTGTAAGGCAGGGTTGTCCCTTATCACCATATCTCTTTATACTTTGTGCAGAAATATTAGGACACAAGGCATTAAAGTATATAACAAGGAAATTAAGATTAGTCAGTTCGCCGATGATACAAGTCTTTTTTGTAATAATCTGGAGTCAGTAGAAAAGGCGCTTATTCTCCTCTCAGAGTTTGCTAAGCTTTCAGGCCTAGAATTAAACAAGGACAAAACAAATGCAATGTGGTTAGGTAAACATAAGGAATCTAAACGTAAAGCTTTTGGTCTCAAGTGGACTTCGAAGCCCATAAGGATTTTAGGTGTTTATTTATCTTATGACCGAGGTGAAAATTTGAAACTTAATTTTGTTAGTAAAATGAGCAAGATGAAGGTTTTGTTAGACATTTGGAGGGGCAGATCACTATCAATATTCGGTAGAGCTCTTATTATTAAAACACTTGGTATTAGTCAACTTGTTTACTCTATGTCAATGTTAGATACCCCAAATAATATATTAGATCAGATGAGCAAATTAATGTTCCAATTCTTATGGAAAGATAAACCAGACAAAATCAAAAGGCAAGTGACATATAAGTCACTAGAGAATGGAGGGCTAAAAATGCCAAATTCATACGTAAAATCTAAAGCTCTACGACTTAGTTGGATTAGTAGACTAGTAAATAACGAAGGTAATTGGAAAGTGGTACCCCATCACTTCTTTCAAGAGTGTGGAGGATTAGAATTCCTTTTGAAGTGTAACTATGATATTAAGTTTTTAAGTAAAGAAATGCCAAGTTTTTATAGAGATCTACTAAAATACTTCCAAGAGTTAAAGGAGCTTTATAATTATGATCAAGGCGAGAAGTTTGTTTTATTTAATAACAAAGAAATATTAATTGAAGGAAAATCTGTTTACTGGAAAACCTGGATCGACAAAGGTGTACTTTTTATTCAGGACTTATTGGACAGTGATGGAAATATTTTATCTTTTGAATCCTTTATCTCAAGGTACGATATTTCTAATATAAATTTTCTGCAGTATTATCAGATAGTTCATGCGATTCCAAAATATTTACTTTGCAGTGCAAGAGGTCTTCAGCCTAGCAAAACTTACTTCGCTAATAACGACTGTTTTTCATTAACCAACGAAATAGTTTTAAATCTAAAAAAGATGAAATGCCGCGATTTTTACTGGTTGATCATTGATAAATGTAATGTAAGTGCAACTGGTTTTAAGAAATGGAATGAATATTTTGAGAATGACCTATGTTGTAAACGAAAAGTTACTTTCAAATTATGCATTCCATTTGCAATCATAAGAAGATAATTGAATCATCATTCAAAATCGCACATCGTATTGTGTGTACTAAGAAAGAACTAAAACGCTATCGTATATGTGACAACTCGAGTTGTATATACTGTAGTAATGAAGATTCAATTGAACACTGCCTCTTCGAATGTCCAGTAACAATAAACTTCATTAAGACTGCAAAAACATGGTATGAAAAAGATATAAACTATATATTTCAAATATCGCCAGGTAATTTGGTATTTGAAGCATTTGGATTTTCTAGTTTGAAAAACATAAAAAATGATGACAAACTTCTAAAAGTAAATTACTTTATCCTTTATATCAAACATTACATCATATCAAAAAAAGTAAGCGACACTGAACTATGTTTAGAAGAATTTAAAAATAAATTTAGAGAATTCTGTAAAATAGAAGAATATATTAACGTCAATGCCAGTACCTAGGACAACCTTTACTTTTATTATTTATTTATTATTATTATTTTTAGTTATTTATTTGATTGTAATTAAGAAAGTTGTGTTATTACAATAAAAAAAATATATAAAAAAAAAAAAAAAAATAAAAATAAAAAAAAAAAATAAAAAAAAAAAAAAACAAGGCTTTTCAAAACCCATTACAAAACCCATATATGGTTAAACTCATTGAATTTATGATTTTACACCGACGCAGCCCATACTAGTGTACTCGCTAGTTTCCATTTAATAATAATAATTATATGTGATATACTTGATTAACTTAATACATGCATGGTCTTCATTCATTTTCATTCATTCATCCATCCATTCATCCATCCATTCATCCATCCATCCATCATCCATCCATCCATCCATCCATCCATCCATCCATCCATCCATCCATCCATCCATCCATCCATCCATCCATTTGTCGGTTAACTAGCTTCATTCATTTACATTCATTCATTCATTCATTCATTTTTCATGGTCGGTTAACTAGCTTCAAAGACTTGGAACTTCTTACCTGGTACTTACAGAACCAGAAGCCATCATCGACATCGACATCAAAACAGTCTATACTTTAACGCTAAGGATCATGGTCGTGGGAGGAGGACAAAACAGCAAACAAACAAAGACAAACGCTATTAAATGCCGATTCTGTAGAACGTAGAAAAGTGGTAACAGCCACTAAATACAGTAAATACTGATAAATACTGATCAATGCATCTGATACTTGGAATAGGTAGACCAACAATTGGTACTGACATTAAACTGTCCACAGCCGAGCAGATGTTGTTCACATTTCTATTGTTCTTTTTCACGATTCTGTCCTCCTAAACAAGCTGTAATGTCATAATGATATAGGGCAATTGATAAGAGAGGTAACATACATACATATACATACATACTATAACTGTAACGGGAATCAGTTTTTGACAACAATCAATTATCAACATTTTCCATTTATTTTTTTTTGACACTCTTTCTATTCGTTTTTTCTATTCGTTTTGCTCACTCTGAAATAAATGTCGACTACTTTTAGAAATTCTAGAATTGCATAACATCGACTGTTTGTCTTTGCTTGACAGCCGTATACTGGTAAGCCAATACATCTGTACTCTAAACTTTCAATAGCCACTTCCTGATGCTATCACTGATCGGAAATGTTTTACGTAAAGATTTAAAGTGCTCCTAACCCCCTTTACAATTGTATTAAAAATTGAATGTACATGAACTGATCAGCTATAGGGTTAAGTGTTTTTTCATTTGAGCTTCGCATTTAGGAGTTATAGTTGTTTGAAATCTCAATATTTAATTCGATGACGTCACTCCGGGCTTTTTACCTAACTTATTTCATTGTTTTCAGTAGATCTCTTCCCCGATATGGAGGAACATTTTATATGAAATCATTTATATAGTTTGTAAAAATATTTTACAAGTTCAAAAATGTTAATAATTTGCACAAGGGCGTTTTTGTATAATAAATGAAGCCCGGGGTGACGTCATCTGATTTGCATATCCAGATTTCAAACCTCCATAACTCCTAAATGCAAGGTTCAAACAAAGAAAAAACTTAATCCTACAGCTGATCAGTTCATGTACATTCAATTTTTAATACAATTGTAAAAGGGGTTAGGAGCACTTTAATACTAAAGGTTTAGAACCAATCACTACGACAAGAAATGTTTTCTCTTTTCGACTTTTTAAACAACTAGTCAGGTGTTCTTGTTTTTATCAATTCTCGTTCAACTGTTTAGATTGTTAATCTTACCTTAAGCCACCCAAGACTAGAGGATCAAACCCTAGACTTACAGTACAACTATGGCCACTGTAATGTATTCACATGTCTCGACCTAAAACAATAGAATGTCTCACCATGTTGAAAGCTGATTGGCTAATGGCAGCGACAGCCGTCACAGTGTTAGTAGGTTTCAAGAGACCAATATATAATGGTCTCTTGTAGGTTTGCTGTTATTTCCTTGTGATGTTTTTGCGTTACATAGATGTATTTATACCGTGTACTAAGTTCTAATAATATGAAAAAAAACACACGTATAATAATAATATCTAACTATTACTAAAGTATTTAGAGAACTTTGCAACATAAAATCGAAGATAAGCCAGATCTCTTACAAAGAATAAATCATGTGTAATAGAACAAGCTAGCGCTGTCAAAGACAAATTGTAAAAAAGCTACCTTGACAAGAGGGATGTCGTATACAATACTGCTTTGCTTTCTCACTCTATAAGCTGCTCTAGGTGGTAGAACACCTAACTCTGCGTTGATCGTATTAACAGCATCGTCCAATCTCAAGTATTGCACAAGTACCCTAGGACGACCCCCCTGGGGCGGGTTGGTATCCGATAATATATATGAATACTGCTTTGCTTTCTCGACTCTATAAGCTGCTCTGGGTGGTAGAACACCTGACTCTGCGTTGATCGTATTAACAGCATCGTCCTAGCCTGCGTAGCGGCGCACGGGAAAAGGGAAGGAGGGAGGGGGAAGGGGAGGGGGAGGAGAGGAGAGGGGATTGGGGAGAGGGGATTGGGGAGAGGGGATTGGGGAGAGAGCGGAAGGGAACGCCTGCAATGATAACCTCACATTCCTCAATACACCCCCTAATTAATATTCAAGATTGCGAAATAAATAAACCAATCAAAATCGTCTTTTTTACACTGTGAAGTGTGAAATGTACATGTAATTTGACAAACGAACGAGGGAAAGACATGGATCGCTTTTTACGATTTATGGTATTTATAAAAGGCTACACAAACTGAATAAACATAGCACTTAAATGAAAGGAAGAAAGGAAGTTTTTATTAGAGACAGTTATCTACAGAATCATACAACTGTCAACATATTTATACGATTGCGGACGTTTCTGAACGAACTCCTGTATGAAGTTTTTTTACGGACAAAATGTTGAAAGTCGGTCTAAATCGATGTTATATGCAATACAACATAAATGAAGGTGCATACATCAGTTTTATACGTCAATACATCGATGTTATACATTTATACAACGATTTCTTAGGAATAAATCTAAACTGAAGCATCTCTACAACTAAAAGATGATTTCTCATACAACTAAAATATGATTTCTCATACAACTAAAAGATGATTTCTCATACAACTAAAAGATAATTTCTCATACAACTAAAAGATGATTTCTCATACAACTAAAAGATGATTTCTCATACAACTAAAAGATGATTTCTCATACAACTAAAAGATGATTTCTCATACAACTAAAAGATGATTTCTCATACAACTAAAAGATGATTTCATACAACTAAAAGATGATTTCTCATACAACTAAAACGTGAGGAAGTGACGTCACTCATACTGACCAGGAAAATAAAACAAAATGGCGTCTGGAGCAAGAATTTACTGAACTTGTCAGTGAGGTTTATTGAAAGAGCACAACAGCTACAAGGGACTAGACATGATTCTCCAGATTTCATCATTTGTCGACTTGAAGAATATGAAAGAACTCTGAGTGTTCTTACTTGTAGAATCGAAGTCATTCCAAAAAAGAAATTAACCATATTTTTTCATATTGGGAATTCATCAGGGGTCGGGTATACTGGGTAACCTTCTTATTGGGTGGGACGTGGTGTAATGTATTTTAAAGGGGACTTCGTGTCCTATTGTACAACACCTGCCTTATGGGCGAATCTTGAAAATAAAATAAAATAAAAAATAAAAAAACAGTTAATGATCAGGAATCAGGATCACCGTTTCGATAATGAAGTGAATAGTGGGAATTGGTTCAGTATTTTGTGATTTGAGCTTCGCATATGCAAGTTATAAAGGTTTGAAATCGTGATATGCTAATTCATTGACGTCAGATTGTTTTTAATTTATTATACAAAAGCGTCCTTAATGTGCAAATTATTGACAGTTTTTAATGTCGCACTCAGAGATCTAGAGAGAAATTCGACTAAACTTACTGTAAATCATCCATGATTACTTTCCTGACCACTCAAACCAAAGTCGAATACGTACAGGAGCCCATCAGTAATTTGTAGAAATTATATTTGAAGTACATTTTGACCTTTTACAAGAGCCAACAAAATTCAACCAGTTTCTAACTTTGTACTTATATTTACTGTTTACTAGTGTTTGTTTCTATAATCTATATCAGTATGTAGGGATTGTTGTGTTTGTGGTGTCGATTAATTTATTGATAATTAATGTCAAATAAACGAGCATGCTTGTCAACATGTGTCTTGCTGTCTAATTTTTCGCTGATTTTTTTCATGTAGCTGTTGTGCTGGTCTTTCAATAAACCTCACAAGTTCAGTAAAAAACCTCTGTATCTGAAAGCCATTATTGCTCCAGACATTTTGTTTTATTTTCCCGGTTGGAGGAAGCCTGGGTATGAGTGACGTCACTTCCTCACGTTTTAGTTGTATGAGAAATCATCTTTTAGTTGTATGAGAAATCATCTTTTAGTTGTATGAAATCATCTTTTAGTTGTATGAGAAATCATCTTTTAGTTGTATGAGAAATCATCTTTTAGTTGTATGAGAAATCATCTTTTAGTTGTATGAGAAATCATCTTTTAGTATGAGAAATCATCTTTTAGTTGTATGAGAAATCATCTTTTAGTTGTATGAGAAATCATCTTTTAGTTGTATGAGAAATCATCTTTTAGTTGTATGAGAAATCATCTTTTAGTTGTATGAGAAATCATCTTTTAGTTGTATGAGAAATCATCTTTTAGTTGTATGAGAAATCATCTTTTAGTTGTATGAGAAATCATCTTTTAGTTGTATCAAATCATTTTTAGTTGTATGAGAAATCATCTTTTAGTTGTATGAGAAATCATCTTTTAGTTGTATGAAATCATCTTTTAGTTGTATGATGAAATCATCTTTTAGTTGTATGAGAAATCATCTTTTAGTTGTATGAAATCATCTTTTAGTTGTATGAGAAATCATCTTTTAGTTGTATGAGAAATCATCTTTTAGTTGTATGAGAAATCATCTTTTAGTTGTATGATGAAATCATCATCTTTTTGTATGAGAAATCATCTTTTAGTTGTATGAGAAATCATCTTTTAGTTGTATGAGAAATCATCTTTTAGTTGTATGAGAAATCATCTTTTAGTTGTATGAGAAATTATCTTTTAGTTGTATGAGAAATTATCTTTTAGTTGTATGAGAAATCATCTTTTAGTTGTATGAAATCATCTTTTTAGTTGTATGAGAAATCATCTTTTAGTTGTATGAGAAATCATCTTTTAGTTGTATGAGAAATCATCTTTTAGTTGTATGAAATCATCTTTTAGTTGTATGAGAAATCATCTTTTAGTTGTATGAGAAATCATCTTTTAGTTGTATGAGAAATCATCTTTTAGTTGTATGAGAAATCATCTTTTAGTTGTATGAGAAATCATCTTTTAGTTGTATGAGAAATCATCTTTTAGTTGTATGAGAAATCATCTTTTAGTTGTATGAGAAATCATCTTTTAGTTGTATGAGAAATCATCTTTTAGTTGTATGAGAAATCATCTTTTAGTTGTATGAGAAATCATCTTTTAGTTGTATGAGAAATTATCTTTTAGTTGTATGAGAAATCATCTTTTAGTTGTATGAGAAATCATCTTTTAGTTGTAGAGATGCTTCAGCTTAGATTTATTCCTAAGAAATCGTTGTATAATTGTATAACATCGATGTATTGACGTATAAAACTGATGTATGCACCTTCATTTATGTTGTATTGCATATAACATCGATTTAGACACTTTCAACATTTTGTCCGTAAAAAAACTTCATACTCCTGATCGAATCGCCGTCTTCAAAAATCCTTTGAACTTCGGTCCGTAGAAACCCACATTCAACTGAATCCTACCTTTTAACCCTTAGATTCCCAGAAAGTTAAATTACCGTGGAAGTTTTTATTAGAGACTATATTCCAGTATATAAGAATCGAGAAGAGAAGAGAAGGACAGATATCTAGAGAATCAACTGTCAACATTACGAGTTAATTAAGCTTTCTACATTACGATTAGCTCGAGCTTTACCCTAACTTGTTCGACATCGTATTATAGAGCTTAACAAAGCCTCTGGAACCAGGGTACTCGAGCTTCTTGTTCAAAGCACAGTTGTGGTATTTTAGCCTGACTTGCTGAAACCCCTTGTCTGTTACTTCTTCAGTAGACTGATTCCATAAGTCAGTCTGTTCGCTCGGCTTTGTCGATTCTGAGCAACCTCCAGGGTAAAAGAGCGAAAACATGCAGCCGCTTATGGAATCAGTCTACTTCTTCAGCACTAGCGAAGATCAATTTTGGCGGCGACTCGTGTAGTACAAGAGATTCCCCATGCTCGAGGATCCAGCGGTTTTTGTCCGCGCTCCGAAGTCACCGGCCGAAACAACCCGCTGGATAAATTACCTGCTATTACGAGTTCTGTGGCGTGATACGAATCTTGATTTTGATTGGCCCTCTTTTTGAGGGTAAAAAAGAGGGCCAATCAAAACTCGACCATAATTTTCAAAGATAGCGTCCATGTTGACGGATGTTTTAAAGAAATGCATTTGCGTGATGCGATCGATCACGTACTCTAGTTTTTCCCCGGGATCGATTTCCTAAAGCCAGAACAGTTCATGGACCTTCATGGTTCTCGAAGCGTTTAATTATCGTAAAAAAAAAAGGATGATATGTATTTGCACAGCTACCGACAGGATATGGCAAAAGCTTGATATTTTTGCTAGTGATATCCGATCCTTAGCGCTGGTAAATGTGTTGTTTGAATTGGGAGGCCAGAAACGATTTGAAGCACCGCCAACTGAAAGAATACGCACCACGAGTACGGAATACAGAGTTTTCAGCGTATATATCATTATGAACAATCTGGACTTCAGTTAATTATCACTCATTTTTGACATTTCTTTAGGGTCTGAAATGCGAGCTATACTAAATCCGCTTGAGAGCGTATCACGCCCCAGAACTCGTACTATAGTAGGTAATTTATCCAGCGGGTTGTTTCGGCCGGTGACTTCGGAGCACGGACAAAAACCGCTGGATCCTCGAGCATGGAGATTCCCAAGAACTTGGCCTCAATCGGCTTCGTGTTGTACTAGAAAAACCGCTTCTCCTTTCACTTCAGCGAATACTCTAAAAATTAGGCGTTGCGACCTTTTCCTTATAACAAGGAGTTTATAACACTGAGTTTTGTTCTGTTTTATAACGATACGGCCATCTCAGAATCTATCTGATCAAAATCATTGTCGAACGCCAGTGTTTAGACCGTCGCTTCAAACGACGGAGATCAATTTTCATTTAAAACAATAGAGGCATTTGATTGACAGCTGATTAACCAATGGGAATTTTACGTTCAAAATTTGAACGTAAAATACGAGGAATGTGGGGTTATCATTGCAGGCGTTCCCTTCCGCTCTCTCCCCAATCCCCTCTCCCCAATCCCCCCTCCTCTCCTCCCCCTCCCCTTCCCCCTCCCTCCTTCCCTTTTCCCGTGCGCCGCTACGCAGGCTAGGGAAATGATTCCTGTGAATCTCACAGCCCAATAAATATTAACACAGGGAGCCCAATAAATATTAACACGGCAATACGTGTTAACACAGGGAGCCCAATGAATATTAACACAGGGAGCCCAATAAATATCAACACAGGGAGCCCAATAAATATTAACACGGCAATACATATTTTAAACACAGGGAGCCCTATAAATATTAACACAGGGAGCCCAATAAATATTAACACGGCAATACATATTAACACAGGGAACCCAATAAATATTAATACAGGGAGCCAGGATTAACACAGGGAGCCAACATGTATACATTTTGTCTGCGCATGCGTTAAAATTCAGATTTGAAAGTGATTTGCCGCCATTTTCTTTGCAAATTGCACTGCGGTGGGAGATTTAGTGAGCGATCTTCGTCTCTCGAATGATGTTCAAGAAAGTTTTTGCAAGGAAATCAATAGTCTGCCTACTTTTGTTTTGCTGTAGATGATTTTTTTCCGTATAAGGGTCGTAGATGATAAAATATCAAGGAACAAAATCCGCCGAAACAAGGAATTATCCTAAAACCAGCTACATTGTCATTTGGGTTTATTCTCATCGAAGATGATTTCAAGAGATACTTCACAGTGAAAGTTAGTACTGACACATTGAAGGTCACATTCTGTGAATTTGAGTTCTGTACATTCAGTATTCTCAAAGTATTTTGCTCGGTTCAGTTGGGTATTTATCATTTTTGCACGTATTTTCCTAACATTCCTACCTAAAGAACAATACTTATTAACTCGCCCCCCAGCCGAAAATAGCACAAATTGACTTCTTCTAAGCTTATTCTTTGCATTCGAGAACTTATTTTAAGCAGAAAAATTGTCCCTCAATGTGAGATCGTATTATTTAGGTACTATGGTATCAGTACACTCTATTTGTTATGATTATGACTGATTTTCATCGCTGGTGTATACCATATTACAAACACTTTATGTGTTGTAGTTTATTGTAAAGGATAGCTTAATTCTTCATTTTTTTGGACTTCTTAGAATCAGCTGTAAACCGTTTGATATAAGTTTGATTCACATTGAGATTTTATTCAGCATTGTGTTTGCGAATCGTTTATCTGAATTGGTGACGTGTCAAACTGAATTATAAGAAAACCTCTCTTAGTAGCTCACCCCCCAGCAATTTTCTTCCGTGATTTATTGCTTCACTCATGCTAGTTTCGTAAGGTCTTGTTTGTTGGAGTTAAAAAATTGTCCCTCTTGCTTTGCGGTGGATTTGAAGTATCCAAGTATCACTCATTCACCCGACTTCTCCGTAGGAATGTTGCCGTGTTTTGACGGATTTTGTTCCTTTATACGGAAAAAATATCCACAGCACCACAAAAGTAGGCGGACTATTGATTTCCTTTCAATGATTTTCTTAAACTTCATTCTAGAGACGAAGATCGCTCACTAAAGGCGTCCACAGCAGTGCACTTGGCAAAACAATAGCGATACTTCATGTTTACAAACATTAACATTGTGATGTAAATGTACATTTACATCATGTACCATTTCCACAAAAGCTTTTCACACGTTTTGTTTCAACAGCCAATCGATCTCTGGTTGGCACATCGTTGGCATGCTGAATGACAAAAGCTGAAGTATCGATTATGCAAATAGGTACTTTGAAATCTGAATCCTAACGCATGCGCAGACAAAATGTATACATGTTCAGGGAGCCAGGATTAACACAGGGAGCCCAATAAATATTAACACAGGGAGCTCAATAAATATTAACACAGGGAGCCCAATAAATATTAACACAGGGAGCCCAATTAATATTAACACAGGGAGCCCAATAAATATTAACACAGGAAGCCCAATAAATATCAACACAGGGAGCCCAATAAATATTAACACGGCAATACATATTTTAAACACAGGGAGCCCAATAAATATTAACACAGGGAGCCCAATTAATATTAACACAGGGAGCCCAATAAATATAAACACAGGGAGCCCAATAAATGTTAACACAGGCAGTACAATAAATGTTAACACAGGGAGCCCAAAAATTAGTAACACAGGCAGCCCAATAAATGTTAACACAGGCAGTACAATAAATGTTAACACAGGGAGCCCAATAAATATTAACACAGGCAGCCCAATAAATAGTAACACAGGGAGCCCAATAAATGTTAACACAGGCAGTACAATAAATGTTAACACAGGCAGTACAATAAATATTAACACAGGGAGCCCAATAAATGTTAACACAGGCAGTACAATAAATGTTAACACAGGGAGCCCAATAAATATTAAGACAAGCAGCCCAATAAATATTAACACAAGCAGCCCAATAAATAGTAACACAGGGAGCCCAATAAATATTAACACAGGCAGCCCAATAAATAGTAACACAGGCAGTGCAATAAATGTTAACACAGGGAGCCCAATAAATATTAACACAGGCAGCCCAATAAATATTAACACAGGCAGCCCAATAAATAGTAACACAGGGAGCCCAATAAATATTAACATAAGGAGCCCAATAAATATTATGGCGCGCGCTGTAACACAGGGAGCCCGTCCAAAAAGACGTGCCTATAATTTGTATTTTATCAAGAGCCTCAAAAGAAATGCTTGGGCTGGCTGTGGAATCGTTTATCGAAAATCAAACTTTTCTGAAATAATTTGTGTTTTTATTTGGAATTTGTTTTTAGATATGTCCCTCATTTACACATTGTATTACAGTGCGACTACACTAACCAAGGCCACCCAAGCAAATTTTCATACAAATTATCCAATCACAATTGAGTATTTAAACAATAGAATCTGCACAAATTGTCAAATTTTCGCTTTAAAAGCATATATTTTACTTTATATGTGTATGTATATGATCAAGAGTGAACAAGAAACAGTTTAAAATGTAGAATTCGACATCATTCTGTTATTCATCAGCGTCACAAATGTGATTAGAAAATTTGATTCAAAATTTGTTTGGGTGGCCTTGGTTGGTGTAGTTGCACTGTAAAGCTCATGTTCATTGTTTACCCAGTTTGAGAAGTAACTCCGGATACGAATTAATTAGTGCTTTGTAAAAGCAGTTCATTAAGTAAACGTAAAACTTTTCGGTTTGCTTTCATGTTTCATTTTGATTGTTTTCTTTCCTAATGATTTACAGCATCACTTTGCAGTCAAACCTAAAGGTATGTTCATTTCACCCAAAAAAAAACCGACAATATTAACCTCTTGTGCATGTGCACCTAGAATTGTAGAATCGTTGTAGTGTTCATGTAAGCCATGGCCAAAAATCATTCTGAGGAATTGAAAGTCTTGAATAACACCGTTCATAATACAGTCAACAAATTTTATTTTATTTTTCATTTTTTAATATTTTTTTTGCTATGAAAAATAAAAATTGACTGTATTATAAATAAAGAAATCGCACGATCTTCTGGTACAATTCGTAATTCATAGATATTCGTGATGGTTTGATAGTTCTCGCCTAAAGGCTAGAGTAATTTAAATAATATAAATAATAAAGTAATATAAAATAAATAAGAATAAAGTAATATAAAATATATAAGAATAAAGTAATATAATCTTTCAAATTTCGAAAATTGTACTCGAGCTCGTTTGATTTCCTATGCAAATCAGTTCAATGATATTTTTACCAACAATTGTCGGAATCTATCTGAACATTACTTCGATGTTGACAGACATAGAAAGATTCATTTCATCTGAACGCGGCTTATTTCCTGCTTTCCCAGGCATCCTTGCGGTCGTTCATCATTTTCACTTTTTGCCGCAAAAGTGTATCTTTAGTCGTATCATAGCGATACAATAGAACTACGAGTCACTCACACCGGTCTTACTTCATTTTGACTTTATTTCACAATACTGTAGTCTTCCCTAAGGAAATAGCTCCATACATTTGAGTCATAATTATTATCACAGCTTGAATAATGCTGTTAAAGTGCATGTGAAGTGAAGTTTTTTTCTTTATAAATCGATTACATATGAAGTGAATAGTGGGATGGTTCAGTATTTTGTGTTTTGAACTTCGCATTGGCGAGTTATAAAGGTTTGAAATCGTGATATGCTAATATCACGACGTCATGTTGACGTCATTTTGGTTGCAATTTATTATACAAAAGCACCCTTGTGCAAATTATTGACCTTTTTTAATCTGGCAAACGTTTCTACAACTTATATAAATGATGTTAACCTTTTTTTTCTATTTCAGAGAAGAGTGCTGCTTGAAAAAATATAAATAAGTTACGGCGTGCAACCAAGTTGACGTCACCGAATTAGCATATCACGAAACTCGCAAATGCGAAGTTCAAAACACAAAATACTGAAACATCCCACTATTCACTTCATATGTGATCGATTTGTGAAGAAAAAAACCTCACTTCAAATTTACTTTAAATAAATAAATAATATATAGGTTAGTCAGGGAGCCCACTCACAATAGCGATTTTCAGTGAGGCCCTGCGGGAACACACACAGAGAGAGGAAAAAAGAATATATACTATATATATACAGCGATTTGCAAAAATTCTGTAAAATCCTAATATATTGTACGGCCCGGTTTTACACAATAGCTCTCGACTTCTCCCAAACTTCCCTCGTGTTTATATCAGGCTATGTAAACACGGGAAACGTTTTCTATTTGTTTTATAAAATAACTACAAGGATTTCTTTCGTAAAACGCCTTTATTTACGCGAGATTTTAGTGATCAAAATTTCAATTCTCCTGAAAAGCGTCAGAAATCGCCCATCACCCAATCAAATCTCACGAAAGAAATCAAAATGGCAAAGCGACTCGACAACTTTTATCTGTGCAGTTTACTGTTTTGACACGAAAAACGATTTGAAGAATGCTATTTTCTGTCAGAAAATTACAGAAGAATGCTTGTTACACTTTGTTTTTGTATCCTGTGAACACGAAACACGAAGAAAAGTGAGAAAAGCTGAGCCGAATCACGATCAATGACGAAGAGTCGTCAAACTTTCTGAAATATTTGACATCTTGATGAATGGAGCACGAAGTCGTCAGGTAGCCAAATATCTACAGTTTTTGTCGTATTTTTGAATCTTTTCGTCGCTTTTCTCGACAAGAATGTATAAACGATGGACGTTTCTGAGACATTTCAAGATATTTTTTTTCTTTGACATATTTTACTAGAGATATGAATGTTCTGGCGAACCCGCCGTGTAGCTACAAGAATCGAATCGCTCTGTTTTTACTCTTTTGTGAGTAAGCTTATAAATACGGCTATCTTTTCTTGATATTTTCAGTCGTACACTTGAGAAAATATAAGACTTATGTGTAGCTAAGTCAGTATAACTTACAAAATGGTTAGTAAGACTTATGTGATTGAGAAAACTGAGCCGTTATATTTAGTTTTCTTCGTTATTGTGGACAGAAATAATTGGACGATTCGTCGAGTTTCTTGCCGGCCGAGTTTGAATGAACTTGAAGCTCAATTCTTGCAAAATTACTTAATTTTCGGTTTAAAATCATCAAAATCACATCTAGATAGAACTTGAACTTAACTAAACAAGAAAAACTGTAATTCTATGGCTTTTGTTTAGTAAATGAAACATGTTCGACAACAGAAAAAAATACATTTGTGGTCAGTTAATTTTACAATCAAATCCACTGCATCGCTTCAAGGTTGTTCAAGGTCATGAACCATGTTTACATAGCCTCATATCAACATAGTAATTAACCAATCAGAGCGCGCGTTATATCTAAATTATTTTATAAATCGATATATAGTAATTTGCATAATCCTAATTCTTTGATTTTAGCTATTATTAAACCTGAATCTACACCCAATTAACCTTTGTAGTGTGTATGTGAAAAAAACTATTGAAAAAATGGAACATTAGAGGGCTTATTCAGCCATTTTATGATGAAAATTACCCACAATGCACCCGATATATTGATATATTGATATACTGTATTTGATTTTTTCAATTTTTTTGCAAATCGCTGTATATGAAAAACTATGAAGTATAAAGTATATAAAAGAAGGCAGGCAACTTCTAATGTCCTGAAAACTTTACTAAGCGTTTCGACCTTCGGTCTTCATCTGTAATAAGAAAATAATAATAACTAATAAAAATGGTAAAAATATGTACAAATATGTACAGGGTGAAAGTGAGAGACAAATGACACTCAAATGTAAGGTCTATATATAGTGGAGTCAATTAGTAGATTATTATAGTATCGAACGCTGGAATTTGCAATAATACTAAGAGCTATAATGAATTCTGTTTTTGGATCTAAATTCCTGTCTTTTGTTTAGGCCATAAGGGCGTAACGTATGTAATTGTGCTGCCCAATAAGCTTCTCTAGTGAGAAGCTAGCCTGAATATCAGCCGTCTCCTCTGGGTCAAAAGTTTTCCCCGAGGAGACGGCTGATATTCAGGCTAGTGAGAAGAAGCCTCTTGTCAACATTATGAATAAAATTAATTTTCTCGATACAGGTAAATTTGAAATCGCTTAAAAGTATGCTCACTATTGTTAAGGTGTGTTGCTACTTCACAAGCTTTTTTGTTGTTGCGCATGGAAGACTTGTGAAAACTATAGTATGTATATTAAAAGAAAGAAAGAATCTCGCTCAGGTTATACATTATAGCCGTAAGAAACACCTGTCGTCCAGATATATGATCAGGTCCTGTGCGCTTTGTACATTTTTTTAATTTTTAAATCTCACACTAATCGATGAAGAAGCATCCGGTTAGTACGTGACAACAATGTTTGTTCAACTTCAACAGTGTTTAGAAGACACATATATTATTAAATCCCAGCCTGACATCCTAGAGATGAAATAGCACTTATCAACTTTTGTTTCTAGACT
Organism: Actinostola sp. cb2023; assembly: GCA_033675265.1. Classification (NCBI taxonomy): domain Eukaryota; kingdom Metazoa; phylum Cnidaria; class Anthozoa; order Actiniaria; family Actinostolidae; genus Actinostola; species Actinostola sp. cb2023. The sequence goes on along the minus strand of JAUJYZ010000513.1, from coordinate 447,946 downwards.
GGAAGCAAAGTGTTACTGTCAAGAACGCAAGACAACACCTACTACAGACTGAAGAGTGAGAGCAACAACGAACATCATTGACAGAAGGTCAGTATTGTGTTGCTACACGGTGTTCAAATTCACCTGTCTTGAACTAAACACCAATTCAAGGAAAAAAAGCACAGTACTCGATTTTCTTTGTGTACTCTTACAGAATTACTCTGCCTTGAAGAATTGCTGTTACCAAGACGACATATTAATCCACTCTAATCCACTACAACAGCCTGGGACCAAGAGGAAAAAGGGCAGTACTCAGCCGGTTAAGTGATACAGACACTAACGCACACTAGACAGCAAAGTATAGACTCTGCTACGAACCGCACTCTGACTTCACAATAATCAGTACATTCAGACCTTTTACTACCCACGTGACCTTGTTACCATGACAGCAGACCGCTCCTCTGTAGAAGGACAGCTTGGACTTCCAGTAATCATACTTCTTTCAGTAATCAACATTATATTCTGTATTTTTGGTACGGTAGGGAATGTCTTAGTATGTCTTGCTGTTTGGAAAAAGTCATTTCTTCAAGCGAGCGTTAACTTTTGTATTGTGAGTCTAGCGATAGCTGATCTACTTGTGTGTGCGTTCACTCAGCCTGTATACGTGCTGAGTCTTAGTGGGATCACTGACAAACACTTTAGGTTGTTTTACTTCGTCGTCACTTCGACATCACTCTATGCCTCACTCAATAGTCTTCTGCTGTTGACCGTTAATCGCGTCATTGCAGTATATTTCCCCTTAAGGTACAAGTCAATACTATCGAAACGTAACATCACACGGGGCATCATAGCAGCCTGGGTTCTAGCCCTAATCGAGGGGATCCTACGAACATTTACAAGTTTCAAGATTGTCACTTCACATATACGTATCCTGGCTGTGGCTGTATTCGTTGCCATGTACGCCAAGATCTTTTGGGTTGCTAGGAAACAGCGTAAGGCAGTCGTTTCCCAAGCCAAATCGTTGGCTTTCAATCATAAACTACAAGCTATGGAAAGTGAAAACAGAGCTTCTAAAACTGCTGCGTTAATCGTTGGAGTGTTGGTGGCAAGTTTCTTGCCAATTACAATCCTACTTATGGTTGACTCGTCCAATAAACTTGCTGTAGAGATCTGCTTTACTATCATGTGCTGCTCGTCATCCATCAACCCTTTCGTGTACGCATGGAGAAGTGATCGCTTTAGAGTTGTTGTCTTTGAATTGTTGCCTTGCTGCCGTGACCATCGTGTCAACCCTAGCCGTATACCAGGACTAATAAAACCACGCCGACCCGTACAAACCACTCAGGACACTCAGGGAACCGATGTTTCCAACTGAAGCTATTTTCTGGACGAAATCCCGAGGATTTCTCGATAGACAACGGTGCATGTGAGCACTCGCCGTAAACATTTCCTGATTGCCATAGTTACTATGTATAGACAATTCTGTTCACCTCCAAACCGATCCTACTCATAGGAATTCGAATGGTTCACTTGAATGTATCTACTTAGACTTGCCAAATGTAATACCTTCGCCTCCCCTCACGAAACCCCTTGTGGGATTTCTTGGCTTTGTCCCTCCCGGTCAATAAACCAACAGGAAACCCAGACTACAGCAGAAAGACAGAGACACGCATGCGTATACGAGGCTAACCTGGTTACATGTCTTCATGAGCAAATACAAGTACAGTCATTTGCAAAAATTCTGGCCGCTACGATATATCAATATATGGGTCATTAAATAATCCTATTTTGAGATTTCTAACTTATTAAATGCAGCAAAATTTACAAACAACAAACGTAAGACTAAAATAAACATTATACTAACTATTACTACCAACTTTGCTGGCGTTAACCCGCTTTAAGGGGAATTTTCGATTATTTAATTACCCATAATGCACCCGATATATTGATATATTGATATTTCGTAGCGGCCAGAATTTTTGCAAATGACTGTATGATACGTCAGTGAACATAATACTAACTGAGAACTGTCCGACGCCAGGAAACTTTGTAAATAACATGTACATACGTATCACGTACAGCCATATATACTACAGTACGGACTGGATGATGCAGTGCACGTACAGCCATATACACCTATTTCAAATAACGTTGTCGCGTTCAAAGCAACAAGCGTCAAGCCAAGACCGAAGTGAATGCTCGACTAATAAGGACTAATTACAAAATGTGAACATTTACACGTGCTTGTTTGCATATCACACTTCGTTCCATAGAAAATAGGTCTGATTTGAATAATTTGACAACACAAAACCAGCATTCACTTCAGTCTTGGCTTGACGCTTGTTGCTTTGAACGCGACAACGTTATTTGAAATAGGTGTATACTGCAGTACGGACTGGATGATGCAGTGCACATACAGCCATATATACTGCAGTACGGACTGGATGATGCAGTGCACGTACAGCCATATATACTGCAGTACGGACTGGATGATACAGTGCACATACAGCCATATATACTGCAGTACGGACTGGATGATGCAGTGCACATACAGCCATATATACTGCAGTACGGACTGGATGATACAGTGCACGTACAGCCATATATACTGCAGTACGGACTGGATGATGCAGTGCACATACAGCCATATATACTGCAGTACGGACTGGATGATACAGTGCACGTACAGCCATATATACTGCAGTACGGACTGGATGATACAGTGCACATACAGCCATATATACTGCAGTACGGACTGGATGATGCAGTGCACATACAGCCATATATACTGCAGTACGGACTGGATGATACAGTGCACGTACAGCCATATATACTGCAGTACGGACTGGATGATGCAGTGCACATACAGCCATATATACTGCAGTACGGACTGGATGATACAGTGCACGTACAGCCATATATACTGCAGTACGGACTGGATGATACAGGCACGTACAGCCATATATACTGCAGTACGGACTGGATGATGCAGTGCACATACAGCCATATATACTGCAGTACGGACTGGATGATACAGTGCACGTACAGCCATATATACTGCAGTACGGACTGGATGATACAGTGCACGTACAGCCATATATACTGCAGTACGGACTGGATGATGCAGTGCACATACAGCCATATACTTATTTATTTCAAGCACTTTTAAGGGGGGCTTAATGGAGGGAGGGGCTTAATGGAGGGAGGGGCTTAATGGAGGGAGGGGGCTTAATGGAGGGAGGGGGCTTAATGGAGGGAGGGGGCTTAATGGAGGGAGGGGGCTTAATGGAGGGAGGGGGCTTAATGGAGGGAGGGGGCTTAATGGAGGGAGGGGGCTTAATGGAGGGATGGGGCTTAATGGAGTGAGGGGGATTATTAAATTTCGGCAGAAAACCAGAGATGTAGGTTATACGGTCACGCGTGCCATAATTAATCACTTTATTGTAAATAATAAATACTGTACATGGTAAGTGTATACGTTAATAATTTTAGAGATATTGTACATGTACATACCGTACTGTATCGGACCGTTGTATATCATATCATTACAGTACGGTATATCATCACATTACGTACTACGGTATATTGGGAGAAAGAGGGAGGGGGCTTAATTGTGCTTCAAAAAGGGGGGCTTATTGGAAGTAGGGGCTTAATAGAGGATTTACGATAGTTTGCAAAGGTTGTTGTTGCTTAAGTTGTTTGTTTATGTTGTCAAAGTAACAATAGAGTTACGAGTGGGGAAGTTACCGTATTGAAAGAGTTTGATTGGATGAGATGCATCTGCACGCTTTCTGATTGGTTCAGAAAGGAAGCGATTGTAGGGTTCCCACTCACTTGTATGTCGTTTATCCATTGAAGCGTCATTTTGTTTCGGCGATCAGTTGGGATACCTGTGGTCAGGAACTGAGACGCCGGATTTCAAGTGCACGGTATCCGAATCCTTCAATTTGATTGGTTCATTGAGCAAGCCTATCTCTGTCCTAGGTCTACGGTATCCATTTTGTAAGTACTGAATCAGTCAACATGTTGATAAATATTTTACCGACATTAGGTCTGTATAGTGAATAGTTGACCTCGGGCACAGTTTTTCACTATACGGAATTCTCAGTCGGTAAATAACCTATGTATCCTGTGAATGGACCGTCTATTGTTATGCAAATTATTTTATTTTTTGTTCGTAAGGCAGAAGCACAATACTAGTTACTACTAATAGTTATTTATTTATTTATTTATTCATTTACGCGTCAATCAAATTAAACTGTAATTTACTGATCTGTAACGAAGTTACATGGAAAACGAAAAAAAAAGAGTTAAAAATGAGAGACTGGGATTCGAACCCGCGAACTTAGGTTTGAATTAAGATGCTAATTTTATGCAAAAACTCAAAAAAGACCATACTCCCAGACTTAAATGCTGAGTCACCGTATGTTACGTATAGGATGAAGATTTCGGCCTCATCCGCGCTATCGGGCATTACACCAAGCAGCTTAGTGATCAAAGAGGGAGGGAACAGTCGGATCCTAGTCCCACTAAATAACTGCCCCGCGCCACTAGGCTATCGTGCACGCTTGTTCATTTGGAGGACAAAATAACCTAGTTTATTACACAACTTGTAATCTTACAGTACAAATACGAGTACAAATATGACAGCGTATTACACGTTTTAGAATTCGGACACGTCAATTTTGCGCGCGCGCTCAGTTTTTTTCTTGTTTTGTCCGGTCGCAAATAAAAAGAAAGAGAAAAAGACGTTTTTTTGTTTTTTTTGTTAATTTTGTTGTCGTATAATAAACAATTTATTACACGGGTAGTTGTGTAATACGGCTGGATATTTTTACTCGTCTGTTTGTATTTTTACTCGCTTACGGCTCGTCAAAATACGGCACGACTCGTAAAAATATCCAGCCGTATTACACAACTACCCGTGTAATAACCTCTATGTATTATACGACTGTGACGTAAATTTACCATAAAAGGGCACAAAATCCTCCAAATATCCGAGCGTATTACCCACTGTAGATTGTCGTATTACCCGGCTTGTAACCCGGAAAACCGGTTTTTAACACAGCATATTTTGTACCAGTTTTGGTTTTCATTGCAAAAAGAAAAAACACTATACAATGACAGAAAAGTATTTCTAAAGGGAATAGGGAAACAAACAACTACTTTTTAATGATATCTGTATAGAAAATATGAAGAAAATCCAATCTTTTTGGTGAAAAAAGCCAACGAAAAATCTCTCGAGCGCGCGCTCGATGGCGTATCGATTGTGTGATAGCGCGCGCATTTCACAAACAAATCACAAAAACAGCTTTTGTACGTTTTTGGGGGGGTTTATTTTGTTGTCGTATAATAAACAATTTATTACAGTTAGAGTTGTGTAATACGGCTGGACATTTTTACTCGTCTATTTGTATTTTGCCTCGCCTACGGCTCGTCAAAATACGGCAAGACTCGTAAAAATATCCAGCCGTATTACACAACTCTAACTGTAATAACCTCTATGTATCCTGAGAATGGACTGTCTATTGTTGTGCAAATTACTTGGTCCAGTGGCTCGCGTCGATAACTCTTGGCGCTTGAACCAGATGACCGTGGTTCGAAACCTTGGTATTTGAGTGTTTTTTTTCTTGTTTTTTTTTGTATTCTTGTTTCTTGTACTTTTTTCCTGTATTTTTTCTTCTTCAATATTTGTTCTAGTATATTTTTTTCTTGGAGTTTTTTTCTTGGAGTTTTTTTTCTTGGATTTTCTTTCTCGGATTTTTTTCTTGAATTTTTTTTTCTTGGATTTTTTTTTTGTGAATTTTTTTCTCTCGAAATGTTTGTCTTGGAATTTTGTCTTGGATTTTTGTCTTGGATTGTTTTCTTGCAATTTTGTCTTGGATTTTTATTTGTTTGTTATTTTTTTCTAGTTCATTTTTCTGTTTATTTTTCCCTCGTATTTTTTCCCCTTGTATTTCGACGTCCGTAGAAGGCGCACATCTTTATCAAATGGTCATCATCGCGTTTGTTAACAGATCAATGATGAAATTATATTACGTTGTTGGGAGAACATATATGATAAAAGACCTAAAAAGTGCGGCGGCCGAGATTCGAAATCGCGACCTTAGCAGCAGAAGCGCAAGCAGAAGCAGAAGCAGAAGCGCGAGCAGAAGCGCGAGCAGAAGCGCGAGCAGAAGCGCGAGCAGAAGCGCGAGCAGAAGCGCGAGCAGAAGCGCGAGCAGAAGCGCGAGCAGAAGCGCGAGCAGAAGCGCGAGCAGAAGCGCGAGCAGAAGCGCGAGCAGAAGCGCGAGCAGAAGCGCGAGCAGAAGCGCGAGCAGAAGCGCAAGCAGAAGCGCAAGCAAAGGGGTCCAATGAAGCATAAGCATAATAATCAAAATGTTCCATTTCTTGTGTTTACGTTATGCTAAGGCTTGCATCGTGCTCGTCACAACTGTTTTTTATGCTTGCGTCGAAGTGGCCGGGATTTATTCGACCGCAGCCGAAAGGAGAAGGTTCTTAAACAACCATTTCCCTCTGGTGGCATTTGGTTGTTTTCTTAACTCCAGGTCATTCAGTTCCATCACTATATTGACAACACAATAATAGTCATTTATTCATATGTGTATTTTCTTCTGCAGAGTCTTAAAATCAGAAAGAATGAGAATATACTCTGCATTGCTATTGATATGTCAGATATTATTCCTTGCTGCGGGCTCCAAAGAACTTGTGGAAAATACGGTATGACACTTTGTAGGTTTCCCATTTGATTGACGTCTTGACATTTTATAAAATTATTTTTATTTTTATTTTTATTCGTAATTTTATTCGTAACAGAAGCACGCGTCAATCAAATCAGACTGTAATATCCTGATCTGTAACGAAGTTACATGGAAAACGAAAGTAAAAAATAAATAAAAAAATGAGAGACTGGGATTCGAACCCGCGACGTTAGGTTTGAATTAAGATGCTAATTTTATGCAAAAACTCAAAAAAGACCATACTCCCAGACTTAAATGCTGAGTCACCGTATGTTACGTATAGGATGAAGATTTCGGCCTCATCCGCGCTATCGGGCATTACACCAATCAGCTTAGTGATCAAAGAGGGAGGGAACAGTCGGATCCTAGTCCCACTAAATAACTGCCCCGCACCACTAGGCTATCGTGCACGCTTGTTCATTTGGAGGACAAAATAACCTAGTGTATCCTGAGAATGGACGGTCTATTGTTGTGCAAATTTTCTTGTATTTTTTTTCTCGTATTTTTTTTCTTGTATTTTTTTTCTAGTATTGTCTTCTTGTATTTTTTTCTTGTTGAATTTCTTTTTTCTTGTATTTTTTTACTTGTATTTTTTCTTGTGTTTTTATTTTTTCATCTTAAAGCCATTGACATGTTTCCATAGGTCGCCTGGCACACATCTTCATCAAATGGTCATCATCACGTTTGTTTAGATCAATGATGAAATTATATTACGCTGTGGTGCGCATGAATACTTAGATGCAAGAAAATCAGCTTAAAAATCAACAAAACTCGAGTATTACAACTTTTGTGCGACTTTGCCGCAGTATTGCTATTCATCCACGAGTTGCCTTATGTATTAGTCACGTGATAATGTTATTCATACATATAGAACAGTGTGTTTTTAATAGTTAATAGTTAAAGTAACATAGAATATTCATATAAAGTTGTTGTTATATATTCAATACAAGACGCTCAATGAGCGTACACTCGGGCTTATGACAAGGACAATGTCAGTTGCGTGAGGAGAGACCTGACAATGACTGACAGTTGCGTGACGAGGGAGACTGTATATACATGTATGTGTCGAGTTCATTTGATTTGCCTTTGACTTTGAGTTCATTTGATTACCTTTTGACTTTGAGTTCAATTGATTTGATTTTGATGAGTTCGTGTAAAGGCCCCCTCTCTAGCTTCAGATCCCGAAACGTCGAGTTTGGAATCGAGTTCGAGTTCGGGTTCGAGTTACGGTTCGAACGTCGAATAAAACAAGGACATCTTCTTCAATACAATATCATTTCTCTGACGTCATGACAATCAGTGACAGTTGAGTGACGAGGGAGACTATGAGTCGGATGAGTACGAACATGATACGTCTTGAGGTTGCATAGGTCAGATGGTTCCGATAACGCCCTCGCGTTACGACAGTCAGGCAGCAAGCAAAGCGATATTAGCTATCTAAACAAAATCTACTGAAAAATCAAACCCTTTGCTCTCTAGCTTCAGAGACATAATACGAAGCTGCTCAGTAACGGATTATTAACGACATGTTGCTTTCAAAACTAAGATTCATAATCTACTTTAGTCCTGTGTGTGTGGTTTGTTCTTATCTGCTGAGTAATCTTGAAACTCGATACGATTAAATACGTCGCATACTTTCGTCATTCTTGAGCCGAAGAAAACTACTACTACCGAAAAACGCATTTTCTAACTCGGGCGGCCTACGGCCTGGGCCCGAGTAAAAAGCAGGAAAGTTAGTAACTTTATATTTGTATCGTTTGTCCCAAATAGGAGTTTCTTATGTAAATAAGAGAAAAAAGCTCAAACTCCAATCATGGCGAATTGGGCTCCCTGTGGTTGGCTTGAATATTCAGATGCAAGAAAATCAACAAAACTGCAGCAACTAAAACTGCTTCCCTCGTTTTCCTCATAATATTATTTTTAAATTATTCGAATTGTTTTAAAGATTTGGGCTTCCTGTGGCACAGTGTTTGCACAATACCACAGGGAACCCAAACCTTCGCAAACAAAAAGAGTTTCCAGTCCCTCGCGCTTTTAACATGCGGGACTTATGAATATTGGTGTATGAATTAAATATGGCGGCGTCCATGTTGTTTGGTGTTGTTGGTGTTTGTCGGTCACAACATCTCTGGTTCGGCCAGTTACTATAGGTTATGCTACCTCGTGGGCCAGTAGGCAGGCATTTCGGGTGAGTGCTGTTTCTCATTGGAGTCAGAATTGAGTTCATAACCTGTGAATCGAAGGCTTCCCTGGTGTTGGAATGAAACACGTGTTAGAGGTCGTCTGTGCAGACTTCATGGATGTATCTTGGTAGAGGTTACATCACATAGAACACAAGGACTTTACATAAGCAGTAGTCTAACCCTATTAAACCCTAGTCGTTCTGCCTCTGGTCCATGTGATTTAGCCTCTATCTTGGTGTCATTCATATCAGCCAACAGAGTGAAGGTTAGTGTAAATATGGGTACAGGGTCAATCATGCTATGCTGTACTTTGGAATTGTGATGCCGGGTAATACATTGAAGGCTTGTGATCAACTGAATACATTCCTGAACTGATATTTAAACGAGGTCTTGATAATAATTCATATAAAGCTTATAACTGAATGACAGAAAAATAAGAAAAAAACCTTTTATATGCCCCAATCTCCCTTTCAATGATAAACATTTTTTGTCAAACTGAAATATGTGCTGTGCTCTGTTTGCAAAGGCAATACAATGACTCAGTATGGGATAAAAATGGCTATGTGAAATTAACACATAGCCGGTTTAATATATATCTGATATAATCAATTACCAAAACATGATAACTGCAATTGATATACATATTGCCAGCAAAGGTGAGGGCCATAAACCGCCCTAATAGTAACTAGATACAATAAAGAGGCTGGAGCTGGGGAGGAGGTGGGTGAGTGAAAATTCCGTGTGTCAACGTATCAAAGTACGCGCCATCAGTTGTCAACAAGAATGACCTAGAGGGGGCTGCAATAGCTCTACCCCCCAGCCAACCAAACCTCCCATTGCATCATGGGATAAATTACAAATAAAGGCTCAATTGTTGCATAAAATATTTATTTGCAAGCAAATAATGCATTTATGCCCCAATCTCCCTTTCAATGATAAACATTTTTTGTCAAACTGAAATATGTGCTGTGCTCTGTTTGCAAAGGCAATACAATGACTCAGTATGGGATAAAAATGGCTATGTGAAATTAACACATAGCCGGTTTAATATATATCTGATATAATCAATTACCAAAACATGATAACTGCAATTGATATACATATTGCCAGCAAAGGTGAGGGCCATAAACCGCCACAACCACAGCAAAGCAGGGGCCGCCCCACCCAAGCACAGATTTCTATTTGACAAAAATTAACAACTAAGCACAAAAGTAAATTATTATCATGAGTGAAAATTCCGTGTGTCAACGTATCAAAGTACGCGCCATCAGTTGTCAACAAGAATGACCTAGAGGGGGCTGCAATAGCTCTACCCCCCAGCCAACCAAACCTCCCATTGCATCATGGGATAAATTACAAATAAAGGCTCAATTGTTGCATAAAATATTTATTTGCAAGCAAATAATGCATATAATTAAACGATTTCATACAGCGTCTAGAGATAATAATATGTGGCATTTCAGTGATTTGTATTTGAGTAACAAGCAAAAACTGTTGTTTACACGAATAAGATTTCATATTTAGTCAGGCACTTGAGCAGCATTCACAGAGGTTCTTGACTGAAGATAAATGAATATTGAAATTATGATCAACTTGGCTTGAGTTCTGATTGGATTAAACTACTGTACTATTTTGGTATTTTTATTTGATTGGCAGCAAATGTCATCACTGGTGAAGAGAACTTGTGAACAATTCAGTTACAATTCTAAATTCAAATAGATAACATTATTAGAATCAGTATCTTGTACTTCCGATTGTAGAATATAGTGTTCATAGGATTTGCTGTTGGGATTCATCATTTTTCATTCCATTCTGTGATTGCAAGTGGCGTCACATACCACAAAAAATAAAACTGAAATTTAGTACCAAATTAAATGGTTTTAGTTTTATAAATGTTTAGAAGTTATATATTTTTTTGATGTATATCAACTCTAAGCTTGAATTTATTTTTTGAAATTTTGTCCGCCATGTTGGAGGACATCAGCTTATCCTTCAACATGGCACCGCTATACAAACACACTGGAATATTTGGAAACTTCGTTTGCCCATAGCTCAGTAAATAAATGCTCTAGTGCTCCAAAATTTGGCCCAGAAATGTTATTTTGATAGCTCTACAAGCTCATAAGCTTTTTTATTTATTTTTTGGCAAAGGAAATAATATTTCGAAATTTAAGAGCAGCCAAATACCACATGGTTGCAAACGAAGAATATTCAATTTTTTGAACTGGCAAACTGTAGTTTATTCTATCAACATAGTTTGGCCAACGTCTGTAGGTGTAGCATGAAAATACTAAAATTGGTGGCAAAGAGTACATTTAGTACACAGTAACTCTTAATACATGTACAATACAATACCACAATTTAAGAACTAGTTGTTATGGATTGTTGTGCATCGTGAAACGAGCAGTTTTCATTAAAACTTTGTCTTAACCAGGTCAATGTTGTCAGTATTTCATCAGTTTTTGATGTGATAAATATTGCAGTAGTCACTTTCACAAGATGTCAACTAAGTACATGTACATTGTTAACAAAGAATCAGTGAATAATTTATTGTACATGCATGAAATCAAAATAAAACTGCATATCAAATTAGGTATTCCTCTGGGAATTTCTTCATGAATTAATAACAAATATTTAATCAGCATTGAATAAATTAGATTTGCATATCTAATAAGGAACCATTATTTATAGTAGTAACCATAGTAACCATCACATGACTGTTTGAGATTATTTATGAATCAGTGCCAACCTGCATACAGTAATTCATAGTGTTTCTCTTTTTGTTCTTCCAAGTCGTTAATTATTTCATTTTGATTTCATTAGTAATGGAATGTATTCACTGTAATTAGTAAGGGGGAGGCATTAGTTAGAGCAGCAGCAACAGCTTAGTTTTCTTTGATCACAAGTCTTGAAGAACCATCCTGTCATTCTTTTTCACTGGGTAGTATATAATGGTTATTTCTAACACTCATATTTACACTCGCCCCACCCTAGCAGCTAATATGAATGTCACAGTATACTACTGTGAGGTCTATAGTGGGTAAGGGGATTTGGCATTCTTGTAGGTTACCTTCAACCCCCGGGGAAGCCTTTGATTTGCTAACTATGGTCTTAAAGGACGGCTCTGGTCTGGGCAGTCAGAGCCGCTATGCAGGCTAAATGGTCGTAAATCGGGGAAGTACTGATACTAGGTGCTGGAAGGGTCATGTGGAGGTGGTGGGGCCTTGAAGTGGAGATTGGAGATGGTGGGCCTAGAGGCAGAGGGGCCTAGAGGTGGTAGGGCCTAGAGGTGGTGGGGCCTAGAGGTGCCAGGGCCTAGAGGTGGAGGGGGGTAGGGTGATGGAAGCTACAAATTGATAGAAGAAAGTGTAGTAACTAAAAAGGGCGTGTACCATATAGAGATGGCATACCATTAAACTGCATTTTCAATCAAGCTTTTTATTGTGATATTAAATAAGGTATTTCACATTCAATACAAACTAAGATACTCCATATATTACATATCATATATATTACATAACTTTTGTAATACTGCAACCACTAGAACCAGAAACTAAGTACAGGGCAACACTAAACAGTTTTTCTATTTAGTGCTATTTACCAAGTACTGTTTCATGGTATCATGCTTGCACTACTACAAAGACAATAATTAAACTTCACGTCAAGGTTTCTATTGGCCAATTCTGAATGCCTTATATGGAAAATGAAAAATTATCAGTCTGTATCAACAAAGAATATGGGAGAACTTGTAACCATAGCAACAATATGATTCAAGTTTCTTTACAGTTGCTCCAATGTCTCCCATGATTCATTGCAATCTCAGACTGATGTGATACCACTGACTACTTATGCACCTATCAATGTTAAGCCTGGGGGTGGGGCGATGGTGGTGGAATTTGGCAAATTATGTGGGGGTCTTTGATATTCATCCTATAAATGTGTAAAGAAGTTTATCAATTTTTGACAAGTCTTGGGATAATTGTCTCCCTCCTGTCTCCCCTTCCCCAGGGCTTTACATTGATTGGTACATTATTAATATTTGAAATGGCCAATAGAAAACCATGACTTAAAGCGCATTCACATGAGACTAACTATAATCAATTAGCAGTCGAACAATAATAATTATTGAATCATGAGTCTTAGTCACCACAACACAAGTGGGACATCACAACCATTACAAGGATTATCGTTGAAGTGCATTTCTGTAATGTAACAAATCTCCCACCTAAATGGGAGAGAGTATGCCAATTCACTGAGTCATACAAAACGTATGCACTTCAATCAGTTGCAAGTTAAACATTATTAAATCAATTATAATATAAATCAAGTGTGAATGCGCTTTATGAAGTTTAATTACATGTAGCATAACCCAGTCTCCAAGTTATCAAACTCTATTTATTGACAGAATAATTGAGAATAACTCGGTACTTCTACAACATTTGTAAAATAAAGATGTGCCTACAGTGATTACAAGTCTGAGATTCAAGGGGACAAGACAACATTATCTGCATGTCGTTTTCTGGTGGAAATTCTGTTGGTTAACCACAGTGCCATTTATCACAAACTAAATCAACTTCAATTGAATAGCAGACCTCATGAAAACTAGGATGTCCAGTAGAAATTTAGGAAAAGTATTTCTGCACAATAGGTATTTCAGGGAGTGTTTAGGGAATGAAGGTATCAGTAATAAAAACTGTAGTTAACCCATTGACTCCTACACCGGCCGAAACCGGCCGTAAACATTGATACTGCTTTGAAAAATTCTAACTTAAGACCATATAAGATCATATTGCTTAAATCCAATGAATAACTTTGAAAAAGTGATGTAATAAATATTTCGATAAAATGAGTTTGATATTCATGGAGACTGGGTAATGCTACTCTAACAAAGAGCACAAAGCATTAATACATGCAACATATTAACCTGATTCTAGGAGCTGATAATCAAGGTAATACATGGCAAGTTTTGAAGTCTTTGTGCTCTGTTTCTTTATCAACACAATTGCTGGTTTGCAATACGGTGGCCATCTTGGTTGAACTTCAACAAAAGATTGCTCATTAGTGTCTATTGTTTGTTCAACCAACATGGCCGCCGTGTCTTTATCTCTTGATACTCAAGGGATTGATTGAAAACCAAGAATTGGAGTGAAGTGCAGATACAAAATCCATGGAAATAAAACAGACAAATGGAATAAAAAGGAATGGGAAGAACCCAAAGTGACTCAGTGGTACATAGACCTTTTCACGGATAGACCGGAAGTAGCTGAACGGAGTGCATTCTGGTCTAGATTCGGCACAAACACGACAATCAAGGCGCCATATGGGCTGCAATAATGACACGAAATACTTCTGACATGTGGCATAACGGACCCATCTAACATTAGTAAAATATAGTAATCTCTAGTAACTACATCATACGGTCTACCACGTATAATTTTCATTTTATGCTATTCAAATTGCCGTTATACACAAAGAAACCAAGAAAAATAATAAAACAAACCTTTCTCGATATCTCGTGTCATTATTGCAGCCCATCACGGTACACCGAGGCATGATGAAGTGAGTTTGTTTATGTTCTTCCGGAGTTCTTCAATCCAAAATGGCGCTCAGATTGCTGTGTTTGTGCCGAATATAGTCCACAATGCATTGCGTTCGGCTACTTCCGGTCTATCCGTGAAAAGGCCTATAGACACATGTATCATTGAATTGGTTTTTTTTTGTAAAGATTCAAACTATGAATAGCCAAGTATTTATTTTGTTCCATGGGTTTGATGTCTGTACCTCATCCAATGTGTTTCTCTTTATTTAAATCTAGTCTTTATTGCATTTCACACAAGCTTAGTATTGGTACAGTTCTGTATTTGCTATGTGTCAGATACAAGAGAAAGTACTGTAAACATTCTGAATGCAATATAAAAGGCTGATATACAGTAATGACACAAAACCGTACCATTATACTTGTGTGTAATGCTTGTATACATGTAGCCTGGCTGTGTCAAGCCAAAAGGAACCTTTTTAGGATATACATGTATACATTGTACAAATAATCCCAAGAAATACAAAGTATTGATACTTAGATTGCCAACTAAACCAAAACCAGTGCCAAAATTCTGGAAAGATACCTTGAATGGATCAGGATGTCAAGACATACAGAGGGACATTCCTGTCATTCTCCAAAATACAAAAATGCCATATTAAAGTCCCTTTTCACTTGACACAACCTTTATATAAAAACTGACTATACGTTGTAATCCATATCCACATAGTACTTCAATATGACACATGTATGTATCAAAGGGTTGTCAAATGGTCCCAGCAAAATGTCAGAGTCTCGCAAAATTTTGGTCAAAAAAGCTGTCTAAGAGTCTCGAATTTTGAAAACAAAGGAAATCGGCAAAAATGTGTCTTGGGCTCATCAAAATATGTCTTGATAAAACACTTTGAAGTGGGGCATTGGATATTTTGAGTTTCAAATGCTAAATGTACATGTAGGATCTTTTGTGCACAGTTTTATATCGTATTTTGTATTTTGTGGATCTGGTCAGACAACTGGCTGAACAAAGGTGTTTTGAGGTGATTGCAGAATATCACAAAACTGTGGTCAGTTAGGTCAAGAACTCTTTGAAGAATGAATGAGTTAAATAACAACTAAGGTTTGTAAGCACTGTCATCAGTTGCATGATATTCTACACTCACGCCATCATTTCCTTCTCAACATTCATTAACACAACTATCAATAACTCACAATTCAGGCTGGACTATAATGTTGTGTTAATCTTGAACTGTTCCCATGTACAATGATGACTTTGGTCTTAATGTGGATGAAATCTGAAAAGAAAAAGAAATGAAAAATACATCAGCTGAGCAATCAAGACAGCACAGACATGACATAACCAAAGAAGTTCACTGACATATAAAACCCTTAGTCAACCTTAATTATGCATACATGGTTTATATACACTTACAATTATTGCATGTAATAATCAATCTACATGTAGTCAAGTTGGCACTTTCATGTTTCATTATAAAGATTCTCAAACGTAAATAAACTGCTATAACATTTTAGAATGAGTTTTAGTAAACGTAAAATCACTTTGTGCTCAAATAATTGTACCAACATGAATGAAATGACTACAACGTGACAGTGAAATGTGCCAACTAGAGCGTCTTTGTACAGAAAACATCGATAAAAACACGATTAATGGATTCGTTGATAATAAATTACCTTTATCTTGCTATTTCCTTGGTTTTTGAGGCTCATTTTATCGTGTTTAGTCGAGAAACATCGCTGTACACTTGTCCTGCTTGTCGCCATGCTGTCCTTGGTGAAGAAGGCCTGGTTACTGGAATACACAGGGTGACCAAGAACAGACAAAGTTCATCATTATTTTTAACGCTTGAATTTCATCAGATTAACAAGCTTTTCCGGTGCCCTACATAAATATGCGATTAAAAGTTTAAATTTCCTGTTCTTTCGTGGAGAAAACACGAGTTAAAAAGTGTGCGAAACTTCTCGTAAAATTGCGGGATCCCTGTGGTAATACGATTCAATACTACACAGGGATCCCGCAATTTTACGATAAGTTTCACAAACTTTCCAACTAGAGTTTTGTCTATGAAAAAATTAAAAATTAAAACTTAATTGTATATTCTTACAGACCAAGTACAGGGCTTTCAGAAATACTTTTACTTTTGGTGAAAAAAGGTTCTTACTTCTACCACAGGAAGCCCGCCATTCCACAGGAAGCCCAAATGAGCTGTTTTGCATTTTTGTGGCTACTATCTACTATGGAGGTTTAGCCAAATGTACCACCACAAAGTGTTGCTATGGTGTTAGGGACTCAGAAGAGTAATAGGAACCTATATATCTGTTGTTTTTGTCAATGTTCTTTTACTATTTTTCGCTCGTAATTATTGTAATTGAAGGGGTCCCTGCAAGAACAGTGACTTTTGATCAAAACCCAAATTCTCCTTTGAAATTCAAAGAATCTCAAGGAGAATTCAGATTTTGATCAGAGATCACTTATGTTGTTCTTGCAGGGACCCCTTCAATTTATGCTAATTGGTGAAATGTTGACATTGGACAAGAAACCATTTCTAATTCCACAGGTTATTCTCTGGATTGAGGCTAAGGCTGCGCAAATGTGTCTTCTGTCAATGAGTACAGTACCCTGGGATCTATAGGCCTGAGGAGGACTGGGCAGGAGTACAGGGGTGCGTAAACAATTCAAAACTGGAGTATTAGCATTACTATAGTAAATCACCTGACATCAACACATTCATTAAGATTGTTTATTTATAATTCAAGAATACAGAAATAACAACCAAACAGAACATGACATAATAATATTAATAATAATTAACTCTTTATTTTTATAAAGAGTGTGTAGGAATTCCTCACTGAAGCAAGTTTTAGAAATTGAAGCACATATTTTCTATCTAGTACTATTTACCAAGTACTATTCATGTGTGCACTATACTACAAAGACAATAATTAAGCTTTCACACACAAAAAGAAAACAAATCCTAACCTACCTACAATGTATGTAGCAGCTGACGTCATTTATCCCTTACCCTGATGAAGAAATCATTCTTCTCATGGCAAGGAGAGGAATACACTGCTTGAAAGAACAGTTTCTTACTAGTCCTTGTTGTCATAATGACTGAATAAGTATACATGTATCAATTTTGAAAATGAAAAAAAATGCTTAGAAATAAACATTATTATAAACATTATTATTATTGAAAACATAAAAAATAAACACAATGGTTCTTAATAACACTTCTATTTTATTTTTAGAAAACATGACATACACTGATACTATCCCCTACTCTATCCTCTACTCGCAAAGTCTTATACATATACTAGTTCTGTATCCATGATCTTTGAATGGCGTGTCCAGGGGTGTAGACACGCCCAGGGGTGTAGACACGCCCATGAGTGTAGACACACCCATCAAATTGTCCCCTTTTGAAATAGGAGATACTGTATTTGTATCTCCATTATCTGTCCGCAGTATTTTCCGTCAATTCTGATAACTGTTGTTCCATATAGCCATGTGAACACCCATTGAGTACACTTGGCCCCATTAGAGGCCATGGTACCCTCAGTGTTCTTGATGTGATAAGGTAGTGATTTCATGTCCATAGTGATTGTAGAGTTGTTTATCATCCTTGCAATTCAGACTGTTTGGTTGTGTGAAGCTGTGGAGGAAAAAAGGCTTCATATTTGTTTAGTATGGATGTATCAACAATAGAAGATACACATCATAACACCACACATGGTTCACACTATACAGCAGTTACACCATCAATAGAAACATACAGTACATTCGAAGGTTGTTAATGCAGACACCAACAGAAATAGAGGGGTTTTAACAGGATATAAATGGTCCACTTTCTGCTGGGACTGAGAAAATGGTCCATAACAACTGGGTGTCCTTATTAATGGGCGTCCATAATAACAGCGTTTAATGGGTGTCCATAATTAAGGCAGGGTTGGACTATACATACATGCATGTATATTTACAGATACATACTTACCATACAAGCAATAACCCATAACTCACTCTCAAGAACATTTATTATGGTAAGTTATGGAACATTCCTCATCCATTTTTCTACCCACCACGCAACAACACCCATCACCACCTACTCATTGACCATCAACTATCACTCTCAAGTATAGCATAACATTCACAGTATCCAGCTTTCTACCCATACAAGTCAACACCACCAGTGTGCTACATTATCTACTCATTGACCATCAACTATCACTCTCAAGTATAGCATAACATTCAGTATCCAGCTTTCTACCCATACAAGTCAACACCACCAGTGTGCTACATTATCTACTCATTGACCATCAACTATCACTCTCAAGTATAGCATAACATTCACAGTATCCAGCTTTCTACCCATACAAGTCAACACCACCGCAGTGTGCTACATTATCTACTCATTGACCATCAACTATCACTCTCAAGTATAGCATAACATTCACAGTATGCAGCTTTCTACCCATACAAGTCAACACCACCGCAGTGTGCTACATTATCTACTCATTGACCATCAACTATCACCTCAAGTATCAAGTATAGCATAACATTCACAGTATCCAGCTTTCTACCCATACAAGTCAACACCACCGCAGTGTGCTACATTATCTACTCATTGACCATCAACTATCACTCTCAAGTATAGCATAACATTCACAGTATCCAGCTTTCTACCCATACAAGTCAACACCACCGCAGTGTGCTACATTATCTACTCATTGACCATCAACTATCACTCTCAAGTATAGCATAACATTCACAGTATCCAGCTTTCTACCCATACAAGTCAACACCACCGCAGTGTGCTACATTATCTACTCATTCACAGTATCCAGCTTTCTACCCATACAAGTCAACACCACCAGTGTGCTACATTATCTACTCATTGACCATCAACTATCACTCTCAAGTATAGCATAACATTCACAGTATCCAGCTTTCTACCCATACAAGTCAACACCACCACAGTGTGCTACATTATCTACTCATTGACCATCAACTATCACTCTCAAGTATAGCATAACATTCACAGTATCCAGCTTTCTACCCATACAAGTCAACACCACCAGTGTGCTACATTATCTACTCATTGACCATCAACTATCACTCTCAAGTATAGCATAACATTCACAGTATCCAGCTTTCTACCCATACAAGTCAACACCACCAGTGTGCTACATTATCTACTCATTGACCATCAACTATCACTCTCAAGTATAGCATAACATTCACAGTATCCAGCTTTCTACCCATACAAGTCAACACCACCGCAGTGTGCTACATTATCTACTCGTTCACAAATAAGTAGGAATTTTTGCACTGAAACAAACTCAGTCTGTAGAACAAAGCAAAGCAACAATAGTCGAATGAAATAATAGGCAATACCATCACACAGACATCACACTGTACCATGCCAACACTTAGAGCAGACTTCTTATTACTGTGAAAACCTTGTGGCCCACCCATGCCGTAACGGTACCATATTGTGACCATGATATGTTCTATACTGTTGTATACTGCACTCAGCCATGGTTTTTCACAGTCATTTGAGATCTGCTCCAAATTCAACATGATTTTGAGCCAGCGAAGTATGCCTGTGCAAGGACAATCTCAGTCACGCTGAACTTTCTCCTATGTTAAACAAGACTTCATCTATACTGCATAGTTTTGACAATCAATTAAATAATTAATATTTCTAAGGAATGATGAGGCATTTTCTGAATTAATTTAAACAATTTTCAAAGAAAGTAATGATTGTTACATAAACATGCAATGCTTCAAAAAGTGAAATAGAAAATTTATTTGAAATTTGTTGCAATGGCTTTGAACTGCCAAAGGCACCAAAGAATAGAGCTAAGTTAAACATGGATTCCTGCCACATATCACCAAGCCTGGACACAAAGTTCACAACATTACCAGCAAAATTGAGGGCAACGTTGCACTGTGTGTCGTGGGTGCATAGTGGTGGAATAGCTACTTTATAAACAAACTTATCAAAGTGATAGACTATTGTGAGTGCATATCCAATATAATTAGTGCTAAATACAACCAATAACAACACAACACAGTCAACAACCATTTAAGCTACTAATATAAAACTTATTTGTCTAAAAGATAATGTTTGATTCAAGTGCATATTTATTTTAGCATTTTCTAGTATTATTATAAAAAGAAAAATTACCTCTAATAAATGAAGGCAAAATTCTTGGAACAATAACTTTGGTATGCAATGAACTGCAATAATTGCCGTTTAAAACATACATTTTTATAAACACTGTACAAGTATTACTAAAGTATTCAATTCTAATGTACAAAAATATAAAATATGATACTTAATATATTAGCAATACTTATTATGTGCACCGAGCAGTAATAATTGCTAACCAGACCCTGGTTGCACGAAAGGTGGTTAGCGCTATCCAACGGATAAGTCTTATCCAACGGATAAAACTGATGCAGTTATAAATAAATTTTATCCATTGGATAGGACTTAATCTGGTAGATAGCGCTAACCGCCTTTCGTGCAACCATGGCCTGCATGATGCACAAAATGACAATAATTGAATCACTCTTTGCAAGACCAATGTAAGTGATTGCTGATCAAACTCTAAATTCTCCTTTGGGTTCTTTGAATTTCAAAGGAGAATTTTGATATTGATCACAAGTCACTTACACTGTTGTTACACTGACCACTTTAAACAGTTTTATGTAAGAAAAGATTTCAATTCTAAAGAGAAATGTTTGTTTTGTCCTCCAGATTAGGAAATAGAGCCAGGATCAATACTGACTCAAGCATCGTGGTAACTGTCATTTTCATATCAGTGGGAAGTAGTGGTACAGTTCGTGCCATGCGGTGACCGTGCCATGTCCAATGGTTGAGCAATAATCGTTATATATATTATTTATCGTAGTTTAGTGCGCATGTGAGCATATGTAAATGAAACATGTGCGCTATAAAAAATTAAGTTATTAAGTTATTATTATTATTCTGCGTGCTATGATTGGTTGATTAGATTCTGTATCGTGATCATAACTCTATACCGTAGGTTTCCCACTCATACGAAAACAACTCTAATAGTAATGTTTGTGGTGGCAAAATAGCTTGCCATGCATGTCTAGATACAGTTGAACTTCGCTATCTCAGACAAAGGGTACTTTCTATTTGACAAGAAAAAAACAGTCTCTACTCTGATTATAATAATAGTGGGCACTAGTTCATTCCAGATGGTCCTGAATCTAGACCTGTCATCAAGATAGATCTTTCTGTGCGCCCTGTCCTTGTTCAAGATGAATGCTGCTTGAGTTATATTATTATAATCATCAGACAAACCAGTCAGTCTGGCCAAATGAAAAGTGCCCTAAGTCATTGTATTGTCAACTCATAGTCCCTTTCTCTGAAAGTTTGTCTTGATTTAATGCATTCTTCCCATTCTCAAACTTCCTCTACCAATGAAGAGGTCAGTACAAGAATATAAGTAATTTATGATCATATTCTCAATTCTCCTTTAGATTCTTTGTATTACACAGGAGATTTAAGATTTTGATCACAAGTTAGTTACACTGTTACTGCACTGAACACTTGGGAGTTTGAGGAAGCAGAGCTTTACTACATGTACCTTTATCTGTGTGGCAAAATAGCTTGCCCTGTACAATTACGGTAGTCCTTGAGTGTGTTACTTGCCTAACAAAGTGTTCAAATATTCCTGTATATCAACTCCAACCTTATTGCATGACGTGATGATTTCCGACACCGAAAACTTGTCATTGTTGTGAACCATTTCAAACATGATGAACTGAAAGACAAACGGATAAAACATGGTAAGACTTGGACACACATTGATCAAAACCAGATGGATGAAATATAAGATAAATGGAAACTAGCAAGTACACTAGTATGGGCTGCGTCGGCGTTAAAGAAAATCTATAACACTGCAACAAAGAGTACTTAACTTGGCTGCAGCTTTGCATTTGAAGGGCTCCCTGCAAGAACAGCGTAAGTGATCTCTGATCAAAATCCAAATTCTCCTCAAGATTCTTTGAATTTCAAAGGAGAATTTGACCACAAGTCACTTACATGTACTCTGTTCTTGCAGGGACCTTCAATAGCCGATTTTCATGATGGCGTCATATACTACAAGTACCAGAATGCTTTGCCCATTTTCTTTTGTTAGATAATTAGCACCAATTGTCTTACTATTCTCATGAGGGAAAACAAATCTGAATAAGAAAGAAAATCTCCAAAACATTCTGGTAGTTGTAGTCATATGACGCCATCCTGAAAATAGCCTATTATTATAATTATTATGATTATGATTAGTGGCGCAAGAATCATTATTATAAGAATTGGTGAAATCCACTAAGAACTGATAGTTCTGATCAAATGACTCAACATAACAAACATCACATCAAGGATTTAGATAGAAATGGTAAGGCACAAGCAGCCAGGATGATTTACATCTTTCCATAGTGTAGCAGCTAAAGGCAGAACGTCTGTAGATTGTTGGTATAACTTGTGAGCCTGACAACAAATAAACCAATACATTGCTTCAATTTACTTTGATTGGACAGCACAAGGTCAATTAGGGTGATAAGTTTTTTTTTACTCCAACATGATTGGACAGTTTGAAGTCAATAATAAATATTTTAATAGGTAATTTTTAGGTAATATCTGTTTTCTTTATCTGATTGGAAGTTTGAGCCCAATTACCTGATATTGACCTCTTACTATCATTATCTTATTGATAAGTGCTGATAACTCAAGAATCGATTAATACATTTTGCTAATTGGAGTTGGTATTGACCGGTATTCCTTGACAATATTTAACTAATCAAAAACAACAAATCCCCTCTAACAATTGAATGGTCTTTGAGATATTTTGATAAGAGAATGGGTGAGAAGAAGAGTATTGAATGGGATGAAAAAATGGGAAATAGGGATCCTGGGATTGCGGTCATGACTAACCTCCTTTGTGTGATTTCTTTGTAAGTTCAATGAAATAATTCTGTAGAGTAAAATGTAATGGGAACAAAATGATGGCCAAAATCCTTAGCAAAAATATAAGAAAAATATTGATATGTCCTTATTTATGGCAATAAATCAGGGTACAAAACGAAGGAATGATGGATAGATAGATGGAAGGAAGGACAGAAGGAACTAGTGAAGGAAGGAACTAGGGAAGGAAGGAACTAGGGAAGGAAGGAACTAGGGAAGGAAGGAACTAGAAAAGGAAGGAACTAGGGAAGGAAGGAACTAGGGAAGGAAGGAACTAGAGAAGGAAGGAACTAGGGAAGGAAGGAACTAGTGGGAGGGAGGGAAGGAAGGAAGGTAGGAAGGAAGGAAGGAAGGAAGGAAGGAAGGAAGGAAGGAAGGAAGGAAGGAAGGAAGGAAGGAAGGAAGGAAGGAAGGAAGGAAGGAAGGAAGGAAGGAAGGAAGGAAGGAAGGAAGGAAGGAAGGAAGGAAGGAAGGAAGGAAGGAAGGAAGGAAGGAAGGAAGGAAGGAAGGAAGGAAGGAAGGAAGGAAGGAAGGAAGGAAGGAAGGAAGGAAGGAAGGAAGGAAGGAAGGAAGGAGGGAAGGAAGGAGGGAAGGAAGGAGGGAAGGAAGGAGGGATGGGTGGAGGGAAGGATGGATGAATGGAAAGAAGAAAATGAGTGAAGGAATAATGGATGGAAGGTTCATGCATGTAGGATAGATAGATGGATGGAAGGAAGGAATGGGGGATGTGGATGGATGGAAGACAGGTAGATAGGATGGATGGATGAGAGGAAGGAAAAAAGGAAGGAGGGTATAAAGGAGTGCAGAGAGAAGATAAAACATAAAGAAAGATAATAATCCAAGTAAAGTGTTACTATGTGATGTAACTAATTATGTACATTTTCCATATTGTGATACACATGGGGTTTTCTGCCAGAAACATTGCGGCTATTCTAACAGCCTGGTCAACACATCCCAAATGTACTTCATGTTCACAGGCCCTACGTACAAAACATATATGTCAAACAGCTATCAGATTAAACATTCCTCATGAATGGTCACACATTATTGCTGAAAATTTAAACAATCTTTTAATTATTGAAACAGATGTCAATCAAAAGTAATTATTTACCCGTGCAATAGGTCAGCATAGGCAGTGTTTACACTTGGTGGTTCACTGAAGTAAACGAGTTACTGAACCTTGGTAGAAATTAGAACACTATTGTTTGTTGAGCGGTTAACCTTAGTTTTGTGATTTGTACCTTGGTAAAGTGCTCAAGTGTAAACACAGCCATAATGTGACGTAAACCATTGTTATGTAAAGTTCCAACTAGAATTTAAGAAAGCAGGGTGACAAAACCCATAGTAAAAATGTCTGGTAAATTAGCATTACAATAACAATGTTTGTAAACATTATGTGGAACCTATTGTCAAACAGTGTAACCCTGTTATCTCGGCCTCTCAAGGGAAGTAACATATTGTTTGAGATAGCAGGAGTTTAAGATAACCGAATAAATTGTACAGGAAAATAGAATGAGGGGATATATTGTTTGTGGTTCAAGATGGTGAGATTGTTTGAGATAGCAAGGTACCACTGTACTGTCTAACTGTTCGTAGTTTGAGATAGCAAGGTACCACTGTACTGTCTAACTGTTTGTAGATTGAGAGCCCAAATCAGACACAACATATTATATGCATAACAACCTTCATAGATACCTTATTGTTAACTGTAGGTTGCCTGGATACGCTTTAAGGTATTTGGTATATACTGCTGACCACAGTGATTGCGGCAGACAGCCAAGGTACAAATTGATAACCTATGGATATAATGAAGCATAACCACATACAACACATGCATGCACATAATATAATGTCACTATACATATATACACCTATTTCAAATAACGTTGTCGCGTTCAAAGCAACAAGCGTCAAGCCAAGACTGAAGTGAATGCTGGTTTTGTGTTGTCAAATTATTCAAATCAGACCTATTTTCTATGGAACGAAGTGTGATATGCAAACAAGCATGTGAAAATGTTCACATTTTGTAATTAGTCCTTATTAGTCGAGCATTCACTTCGGTCTTGGCTTGACGCTTGTTGCTTTGAACGCGACAACGTTATTTGAAATAGGTGTATATGAACTATGAAAGCATAACCACATACAACACATGCATGCACATGATATGTCACTATACATATATATATATGAACTATGAAAGCATAACCACATACAACACATGCATGCACATGATATAATGTCACTATACATGTATATACGAACTATGAAAGCATAACCACATACAACACATGCATGCACATGATATAATGTCACTATACATATATATACAATACAATACAATACAATAACTTTATTTATACACGATTAGGATTAAAGCTGAAAAGCTTGTGGGGTCGTGTGTAAAACAATGGAAATAAAAATAAAAACTATGTATATAAAATTCTAAATGCTAAATAAATAATTACTATACATTCTAATTAAAATACTAATATAATTTAAATTTCTACTCTATGAACTATGAAAGCATAACCACATACAACACATGCATGCACATGATATAATGTCACTATACATATATACACCTATTTCAAATAACGTTGTCGCGTTCAAAGCAACAAGCGTCAAGCCAAGACCGAAGTGAATGCTCGACTAATAAGGACTAATTACAAAATGTGAACATTTTCACGAGCTTGTTTGCATATCACACTTCGCTCCATAGAAAATAGGTCTGATTTGAATAATTTGACAACATAAAACCAGCATTCACTTCAGTCTTGGCTTGACGCTTGTTGCTTTGAATGCGACAACGTTATTTGAAATAGGTGTATATGAACTATGAAAGCATAACCACATACAACACATGCATGCACATGATATAATGTCACTATACATGTATATAGCTAATTGCATAATCGTTGTCGGGTTGAAAATCATAAATCATAGAAGCTAAGACCGCAAGGATGGATGGGAAATCAGTTCATGAGCCACATTACATACAGATATATTCAATGTTCTCGTAGTTTTGAAACTATATGAGCTATTTAATTAAGATCCTACAAGTCTGGATAAAAAGGTCGATCATTTGACGGTGTTATTTGAGAGTTTTTTAAAATTAAAATTTCCCAGAATTCGTTTTGGTCATAGCTTTCATGATTTTCAACCCGACAACGATTATGCAATTAGCTATATATGAACTATGAAAGCATATCCACATACAACACATGCATGCACATGATATAATGTCACTATACATGTATATATGAACTATGAAAGCATATCCACATACAACACATGCATGCACATGATATAATGTCACTATACATATATATATGAACTATGAAAGCATAACCACATACAACACATGCATGCACATAATATAATGTCACTATACATGTATATATGAACTATGAAAGCATATCCACATACAACACATGCATGCACATGATATAATGTCACTATACATATATATATGAAACTATGAAAGCATAACCACATACAACACATGCATGCACGTGATATAATGTCACTATACATATATATATGAACTATGAAAGCATAACCACATACAACACATGCATGCACATAATATAATGTCACTATACATGTATATATGAACTATGAAAGCATAACCACATACAACACATGCATGCACATGATATAATGTCCCTATACATGTATATATGAACTATGAAAGCATAACCACATACAACACATGCATGCACATAATATAATGTCACTATACATGTATATATGAACTATGAAAGCATAACCATATACAACACATGCATGCACATGATATAATGTCACTCTACATGTATACACCTATTTCAAATAAAGTTGTTGCGTTCAAAGCGTCAAGCCAAGACCGAAGTGAATGCTGGTTTTGTGTTGGCAATTATTTAAAAAAATCACAATTGTTTCTATAAGGACTAATTACAAAATGTGAACATTTTCACGTGCTTGTTTGCGTATCACAATTCGTTCCAAAGAAAATAGGTCTGATTTGAATAATTTGCCAGCACATAACCAGCATTCACTTCGGTCTTGGCTCGACGCTTGTTGCTTTGAACGCGACAACGTTATTTGAAATAGGTGTATATGAACTATGAAAGTACAAATGCATACAGTAGCGAGCTTGAGTACCACTGAGAAGCGTAATTATAGCATTTTATAGTTTCATGTTTCAGACTCACAGTCAAACAGACCACAAAAAGATGAGGTCATTTGACGAGAGGAACACAAAATAAATGATTTTTTAAATGTCTGCACATATAAGCTAGTGATGATCTCATGCTCTGTGTGTCATCATACAATGACTTTATATTTCATGTACACTTTGCTGTAGATATATTGCATCTTGATTTATAAACTGACCTGATTGTGAAAGCTATAGTCTTGCCAATACACTGAGGTAGAGAATGGTAGTGACCTACTAGAACTAACAGATACCAGACATCTATTGATCAAATCATCCATTGATTTAAGCAAGTTTTGGGTTGTTGATGACGCTGAACTATTGTGCAACAGTTTTGACTTCTTGAAGAACAAATACTCTAGCCATACAGTCTGGGCATTCTTGGTGTTCAGCGTGCTATGTACTGCTGTCTCATAGGCTGACTCTGCCGAGAGGTTATATTGTAGACACAAGGGGGATATGTTGGGAGCCAGTTCTAGAAGCAGACTGGGAAAATAAGACAAAGATTAATAACACGAAGGCTAGAAATAAATGTATAACATTTACATATTGTATGAACATAGAGCATTGATATATTAGTTTTATGATGATAGTGATGATGGTGGTGTTGTTGATGATGATGATGCTGATGGTGTTGTTGATGATGATGACGCTGATGGTGTTGTTGATGATGGTGGTGATGTTAGTGATGATGGTGGTGATGATGATGATGATGATGGTGATGATGATGGTGTTGTTGATGATGGTGGTGATGATGATGATGATGCTGATGGTGATGGTGTTGTTGATGATGATGATGCTGATGGTGTTGTTGTTGATGATGGTGGTGATGATGGTGGTGTTGATGATGGTGATGATGTTAGTGATGATAGTGGTGTTGATGATGATGATGATGGTGTTGTTGATGATGGTGTTGTTAATGATGGTGGTGATGATGGTGTTTGCTGATGGTGGTGGATGGTTGATGATAATGATGATGATGGTGTTGTTGATGATGGTGTGATGATGTGATGATGGTGTTGTTGATGATGATGATGTTGTTGATGATGGTGTTGATGATGCTGGTGGTGTTGATGATGATGATGTTGATGATGGTGTGGTGTTGATGATGGTGTTGATGATGATGATGCTGATGGTGTTGATGATGATGGTGGTGGTGTGATGATGATGGTGGTGTTGATGATGGTGGTGTGATGATGATGGTGGATGGTTGTTGATGATGGTGGTGATGATGGTGTTGGAGTGTGATGATGGTGGTGTTGATGATGATGTTGATGATGGTGGTGTTGATGATGATGGTGGTGTTGATGATGATGATGATGGTGTTGATGATGGTGGTGTTGATGATGATGGTGGTGTTGGTGATGATGATGGTGTGGTGTTGATGATGATGGTGTTGATGATGGTGGTGTTGATGATGGTGGTTGATGATGATGGTGATGATGATGATGTTGTTGATGATGATGCTGATGGTGTTGATGATGATGATGGTGTTGATGATGATGAGGTTGTTGATGATGGTGTTGATGATGGTGGTGATGATGGTGGTGTTGATGATGATGATGGTGTTGATGATGATGATGATGGTGGTTGTTGATGATGGTGTTGATGATGGTGGTGTTGATGATTGATGATGGTGGTGGAGGATGATGATGTTGTTGATGATGATGCTGATGGTGTTGTTGATGATGGTGATGTTGATGATGATGGTGTTGATGATGGTGGTGTTGATGATGATGGTGATGATGATGTTGATGATGGTGTTGTTGATGATGATGCTGATGGGAGGTTGTTGATGATGGTGTTGATGATGATGCTGATGGTGTTGTTGATGATGGTGTTGATTGATGATGGTGTTGTTGATGATGATGCTGATGGTGTTGTTGATGATGGTGTTGTGAGGTTGTGATGATGGTGTGGATGGTGGTGTTGATGATGGTGGTGTTGATGATGATGGTGGTGATGATGGTGTTGATGATGGTGTTGATGATGGTGGTGTGATGATGATGGTGTTGATGGATGGTGTGTGATGATGATGATGATGATGGTGTGATGATGATGGTGTTGATGATGGTGGTGGAGGTGATGATGGTGTTGATGTGGTGTTGATGATGGTGGTGGATGGTGATGATGATGGTGGTGTTGTTGATGATGGTGTGGATGATGATGTTGATGATGATGTGTTGGAGGTTATTGATGATGGTGTTGGAGGTTATTGATGATGCTGATGGAGGTTGTTGATGATGGTGGTGGAGGTTGATGATGATGGTGTTGGTGGTTGATGATGATGTTGGATGGTGATGATGATGGTGGTGGTGTTGATGATGGTGTTGGATGATGTTGATGATGATGGTGTTGATGATGATTGATGATGATGATGGTGGTGTTTGATGATGGTGGTGGAGGTGATGATGATGGTGTGGAGGATGATGATGGTGATGATGATGATGGTGTTGGTGTGATGATGATGGTGTTGGTGTTGATGATGATGATGGTGTTGTGATGATGTTGGATGATGATGATGTTGATGATGATGATGATGATGTGGTTGTGATGATGGTGTTGATGATGATGATGATGGTGTTGGATGATGATGATGATGGTGTTGATGATGATGATGATGGATGATGGTGGTGTTGATGATGATGGTGGTGTTGATGATGATGGTGTTGATGTGATGCTGATGGTGTTGTTTGATGATGGTGGTGATGCTGATGGTGTGGAGATGATGATGCTGATGGTGGTTGATGATGATGGTGCTGGATGGTGTTGATGATGGTGGTGGAGGTGATGATGATGGTGTTGGATGATGATGATGATGGTGTTGTTGATGATGTGGTGTTGATGATGGTGGTGATGGTGATGATGATGATGATGGTGGTGTGATGATGATGGTGGTGGATGATGGTGGTGTTGATGATGATGGTGGATGATGGTGGTGTGGAGGTGATGATGATGGTGTTGATGATGGTGGTGATGGTGATGGAGGTGTTGATGATGATGGTGATGGTTATGATGATGGTGTTGATGTTATGATGATGGTGTGTGATGGTTATGTGTTGATGGTGATGGAGGTTGATGATGATGGTGGTGGATGTGTTGATGATGATGGTGGTGTGATGATGATGGTGTTGATGGTGGTGTGATGGTGGTGGTGATGATGATGATGGTGTTGTTGATGGTGGTGTGTGATGATGATGGTGTTGTTATTGATGATGGTGTTGTTGATGATGGTGTGGAGGTTGATGATGGTGTTGATGATGATGATGATGGTGTTGGAGGTTGATGATGGTGTTGAGGATGGTGATGTGATGTGATGATGGATGATGGTGGTGGATGGTGGTGTTGATGATGATGGTGGTGTTGATGATGATGGTGGAGGTGTTGATGATGGTGTTGGATGATGATGATGGTGTTGTTGATGATGGTGTTGATGATGATGATGATGGTGGTGTTGGTGTTGTTGATGATGGTGTGTGGATGATGATGATGGTGTGATGATGGTGTTGATGATGGTGGTGGAGATGATGGATGATGTGGTGGAGGTTGATGATGATGGTGATGAGGTGTTGATGATGGTGGAGGTTGATGATGGTGGTGATGTGTGATGATGGTGGTGTTGTTGATGATGATGGTGTTGATGATGATGCTGATGGTGTGAGTTGATGATGGTGTTGATGATGGTGGTGTTGATGATGGTGATGGTGGTGTTGATGATGATGCTGATGATGATGTGGTGGTTGATGATGGTGGTGGATGTGATGATGGTGGTGGTGATGATGATGATGATGATGGTGTTGTTGATTATGATGATGTTGATGATGGTGTTGATGATGATGTTGGATGTTATTGATGATGATGATGGTGTTGTTGATGATGGTGTTGATGATGGTGGTGTTGATGATGGTGGTGTTGATGATGATGATGATGATGGTGTGGATGATGATGGTGATGCTGATGGTGTTGATGATGATGGTGATGGTGTTGTTGATGGTGGTGTTGATGATGGTGGTGTTGATGATGATGCTGATGGTGTTGATGATGATGGTGGTGATGATGATGGTGGTGTTGATGATGATGGTGATGATGATGGTGGTGTTGATGATGGTGGTGGAGGTGATGATGATGGTGTTGATGATGGTGGTGGTTGATGATGGTGGTGTGATGATGATGATGCTGATGGTGGTGTGATGCTGATGGTGTTGATGCTGATGGTGTTGATGATGGTGTTGGATGGTGATGGTGTTGATGATGGTGGTGTTGATGATGATGCTGATGGTGTTGTTGATGATGGTGTTGATGATGGTGTTGTTGATGATGGTGTTGATGATGGTGGTGTTGATGATGGTGGTGTTGATGATGATGCTGATGGTGTTGATGCTGATGGTGTTGTTGATGGTGGTGGTGACGATGCTGATGGTGTTGTTGATGATGGTGTTGTTGATGATGGTGTTGTTGATGATGGTGGTGGTAGTGATGATGGTGATGGTCATGATGATGGTGATGAGAATGGTGATAAACAAATAATTAGTGATAATAATAGGTGGTGCTGCTGCTGCTTCTGATAATGGTCATGATGGACACAATAAACAATGATTTATTGATATATTATCTAGTAGTTATGGTAAGCCTATTGGTTATGATGATGATTATGGTAATTACAGTACAATAAATGATGATGATTGCTGATGAATAATGAAATACAGTTGTTATTATTATGCAGAGATACTCACCAGTAACTCAACCATAGGTATAGCTCATCTTTCCCAGACAGCTTGCTATCATCTATCACATCAAGTGGTTGACTATCATAAGGCAAAGGTTGATGCAGTAGCTTTCGGTATAACATGATAGGGTCAACCTCAGTGACACTAGAAGAACATTCACTAGAGTCTTTAGGACTGTGTGACTTCAGGTGTTTGTACTTGACGCTCTGGACAAGAACTTCTACTGCTTTGGATGGTTGTTGCTGGAAAATATAAATATGGTAACGTTTAGTGTATAGAGCAGATTTCAAGTGGCCACACTTAGGGAATTGGCAAGTTGCCGCAAAGTAATGCTCCGGCTACTAACGATAGCACGAACGGCATAGGAATGCAAAAGGTTTTAATTTTCCATTCAGGGTGGCTGCTTAATAGTGGGTGTCTGCTTAATAGAGGGTGACCGCTTAATAGAGGGTGACTGTATTTATGTATTTCTGTATAAGTGACATTTCCATTAGTTATTACCAACCTGTTCAAGGTAAAGGCGTGCCATGGTGTATGCCAACTCATAGTCATTAGAACACTTCATCAAACCTTCATTTAACACAGCTAAGGAGTGGTCTGAGTTCCCTGTGGATTCCTCCAGGGCTCCTAGACATTGCCAAAGTTCAACCAGTGTAGGGGTACTCTGGAGTAACCTCCTACAGATTCCCTTAGCAGAGTCTACTCTTCCATGTGCTCTCTCCAAGGCCAGCAGGTTTTGGTATAGAGGTAAACACAGAGAGACTTTAGACATTGTCTTGTCTTTAGAGGTGCAGGAACGTAGTGCCTCTGAAAGTTGAAGAATAACTTGTCTGACTACCTTTATCACCCCTTTTGTTCTACATGACCTCTCAAGACATATTTTGGATTATGATGACCATAATGCTGATACTGATAATAATTCTTATTTTTCTAATGACTCACAATGATTGTGATGATGATAATAATTATGATGGTGATGATAATGATTCTGATGATGATGGTGATGATGAGTCTGATGCATTAAAATACATGTACATGTAATGTTGATGATGATTCTGATGATGATTCTGATGATTCTCTTCAATACATGTGATTGGTCTCCCAGAGAGCCGTATATATAGATATAAATAATAGTTTACAATAAGTTAAAAAGTTTCTATTTACATATCATATATTATTAATAATAAATGATTCTGATGATGATGATGATGATTCTGATGATGATTCTGATGATGATTCTGGTGATGATGAATCTGATGCATCAAGACATGTAATGTTCATGATGACGATGATGGCGATGATAATAATAATAATAATAATAATAATAATGATGATGATGATACAGATAACTGAACATGTCCATACAAGAACAACCTATTGATCTCTGATCAAAATCTAAATTCTCCTTTGGGCTCTTTGAATTGGATTTTGATCCCTCTATGAAAACAAACAATATTAAAGCACCCCAACAATACTCACCATGAAATAAAGCCAACAGCTTTTCACTCGACGCCTTTGTCCCCACCACCTGGTTGCCATGGAAACACGAAGGGGTCCTTAGCAACCATTCTAGAGGGTTGACTGTACTTCTGATCAAACCACGAAGTAGGTAACCTGTGGAATTCATACACGTGAATATATCCCAGCCACGCTAACGAAAGATCCTGTGGTGATAAGATAGTGGTAAGCTTAGGAACTTCATCTTTAGCTGTAGACTTCTTTGCGACGGCGACCATGAATGATGATAATGCAGTCTTAATTCTACCAGTATATAGCTCAAGCTGTACAAGGTAGAGTAATGATTCAAGAATTCTGTGAGAATGAAGTTCTGTAGCCATGTCTTGTTGAGCTAGGTGGTTGATTAATCTGATACATATCATTCTTTTCTCTGTGTATGTGTCTGTAGAGTTGATGTAATGCCACCAGATATCATACGCAGGGATAAAACCAATAGCTTGTTCACAGACTTCTTTGTGTTCATCAGGGTTTCCTTGGACATAAAATAGCTTGAGATATTCAAGCCACAATTCCTGAAAAATAGAAGACAATAAAGCTGTGTGATAGATAGATAAACTTTATTTATGTGTCAAATGTAATAGCTGAGGGGAAAATCCCTCTACTAATAGGGGACACCTATTAGTGAATATAACTCCTTCCATTTGGCAGGGCTGACTGCTATGTCCACTGGTTTTAATAATATATCTCAAGCAGTTGCCATCTTGAGCAAGGACAGGATGTAAAAGGACTACCTTAATTTTTGATTTTTGAAATGTCTATGTTTAGGTAAAGGTAAAGAAAAGGTAAAGGTATTTATTTTACTTTGATAACGCGGGAAGTGGTTGCCCAATCTCCCGAGCCAGCGGCTCATGTATAAAGCGCTCGAAGGTGCGCCCATTTACCCCTCCCTCCATCAGTGCTCCGTTTGACTGGTATTTAAAGCTGTATTTAGCTAGATAACATACTAGTCCCTTCATTACCCATACAAACCTCTTGAGGGTTTGACTCTAGATAACGTACTAGTCCCTTCATTACCCATACTAACCTCTGATTGAGGATTTGCCTCTAAGACTCTAGATAACGAACTAGTCCCTTCATTACCCATACTAACCTCTGATTGAGGGTTTGCCTCTAGATAACGTACTAGTCCCTTCATTACCCATACTAACCTCTGATTGAGGGTTTGCCTCTAAGACTCTAGATAACGAACTAGTCCCTTCATTACCCATACTAACCTCTGATTGAGGGTTTGCCTCTAGATAACGTACTAGTCCCTTCATTACCCATACTAACCTCTGATTGAGGGTTTGCCTCTAAGCCTCTAGATAATGTATTAAGAGACTGAAGAATACCCATATCTGACTCATCACCATCTTGTGTCTTTTGACACAGCTGTAGTCGTGCTAGTTTTATCCACAATGTTACGTCTGATGGAGATTCTTCTACTGCATCTGACAGGGTTTTCATGCTGTTATAAACTTCTGAGAAATAACGAACCTCTTGGCTGTAATAAATAATAACTTTGGATCAGTCACAGGTAATCATCTAAATGGAAACTACAATGAGCGTCAAAATTGTTGAAACATTACCCATTTTGGAACCTAGCTATCGGTGTAGGATTGCATTTTGTGTTTAAAATATGAACTATACGCATCCAAATCCCCTCCCCCTCTCCAATGTTGAAGATACATCATTGCCCATGAAAGACCGCAACTGATGATCAACATTGTGCGGTGGGGGGATGGGAGGAGAGAGTGTACAGGTGGGTAATCTCACCATCCATAGTGGTGATAGTGTTTTTTTGCTGATAACTGTATAGTGTTTCAACTAATTTTGACGCCCATTGTAGCAAGGTCCGTACAGGAAGTTATGGATCCTCGTTTCCCCCCACTTTTTATGGCCCGCACGCTATGTGCTTGGGCCTTAAGGCCGTGCGAAAAAACTGGGTCCATTACTTCCCGTACAGACCTCGCACTCAGTTAACAAGCAGTATATACTCACCACTCTCTTCCCGTAACATCACTGTATTTCATTCTCTTCTGCTCTTCTTTTTTCACAAACTGAACTCCTCTGCCTTTGTCTACTGTAGTACTCTCCTCCGTCACCCCAGGTTTCTTCTGTTGTCGTAACAACATGGAATGATTGTTCCTGCTTATATAATATGGTAGCAACATCTTGCCTTCTTGCTTCACATGATTTACAAGTAAAACATACAAGTCATCCATAGATATTTTGTCTTTATACTGCTTACTAAAGTAATCAACAAGAGCTTGTATCTTGTCTTCTGCTGCTTCTTGAGTTGTTATTCCATGTTCTTTGTCGCGGACTGAATAAGCAGCTAAATCTTTCATGGTGTCGTTTTCGGTGGGTGTGTAGTCCCTTGTATGTTGGTACTGACAATCTTCATCATTACAGGTTCCTTTGAGGTCGTATTTGCAGAAAGGGAGTATTGGATTGAGTTTATTTGTGTGGGACAAGGATTTGAGTGAAAGGCCAGCCTTGGTACGGAAGTATGGAGATAGTCTGCACATAAAGAAGACAAGAAAAGTATGATAAATAGAGAATAATACATGGGCACGCAATATCTCACTATTGTTTATTATATAAACATTGAGCTACAACTGACGTGGGTTCAATCGCTGATTTGACTAAAAATCAATATAAAAAAAAACATGTGAAAAAGTACCGTATCAGATCATCATCAACATCATCAACAAGCATCATCATCAACAAATATCATCATCATCATCATCAACAAGCATCATCATCATCATCATCATCATCAACAAGCATCATCATCAACAAATATCATCATCATCAACATCAACAAGCATCATCATCATCATCAACAAGCATCATCTACAAGCATCATCAACAAGCATCATCAACATCAACAAGCATCATCATCAACAAGCATCATCAACAAATCATCATCAAACATCCATCATCATCATCAACAAACATCCATCATCATCATCAACAAACGTCATCATCAACAAACATCCATCATCATCAACATCATCAACAACATCAACATCATCAAACATCATCATCATCATTATCATCATCACTTTGATGTAATACTTCTATTACCTGTAAGATTTAAAGTACAATAGCACACTCTCATATAACCCAACGGCAACCTTCCCATCTGTATCCCTTTCATCCTCCATTTCTTTCATTTCATTTGCTCTACTCGTACTACTCAGCCATTCGAAGTTTGTAGCTTGTACATCAACCACTGGTGAGGCTTTACCCTTTGACTCTAGCCATATACACATGGCTACTCTCCTGTAAACTGGCTGAGGCATTTCTGAGGTTACTGTGGGGAAGAAAGGACCTTTCTTTTCCTTTTCAACCTGAACCAGTAAACAATATGAGTTAGAATTTACAAAATGTATGTCTAAAGAAATTAGAGAAACATGAGACCCTGTGTAGCGAGTGTTAAAGCCTGGTCCTCACTAACAACATAAGCACAAGCAACATACACAGACTCAGGACACCATTTATGCAATAGGTGTGACAAAAGACAAGCACCGTTAATGAGCAATGCATTACCGAGTCTGCGTATGTTGCTTGTGCTTATGTCGCTAGTGAGGACCAGGCTTAAAAGAGCAGTTGCCCTTTGCATGGATAGTTGTGCCATTATACCTGCAATGTCTTGACATAATCCAGTTGTTTGCCATCAATATTCAGCTCTACTGTCTTCCCATGTTCTTGACTATTCTCAAACGTTGAAGAACCAGCAGAATCCTTTTCCACCTCACTAGGCCCAGTTACAGTGTCCACTGACTTCGCAGCAGTTTTGCGATCATCATTTGATGAGTCTTTCTCAGTTGATTTTAACTTTTTGTTAACAGATTGTGATTGGTTGTCTCTCGGTCTGTTTGGTGATTTACTGTACTGTGATTGGTCGTCTCTCGGTCTGTTTGGTGATTTACTGTACTGTCTTAGTTTCTCAGCAAGTTCTTTTTCTAGTGCTTTTAATCTAGCTTTCTCTTGTGCTATTATTTCTGCTAGTACTTGCTTTCTTGGCGAGGATTTTACTGATTGACTCCTGGGAGGCTCTAGTTTGGATTTCTTGGCATTCTGTTGAGAGGAATGTGCATCAGTTCAAAGGGACTGTATGGGAACTAAAGTTAATTAATAATACTAATAATAATAAATAATGGTAATTGAACTTTGTGTCGTGCAATTTGGTCTGAAATCATACGAGTGATTACAAAATTGCACGACCGCGTAGCGGGAGTGCAATTTGTTATCACGAGTATGATTTCAGACCAAAATTGCATGACACGAAGTTCAATTACCTATTAATCATATTCATTTTGAAATCTTTTCAAATACACTCGTTATATTTAAGTGGTAAGTTGCAATAATAAGAATAATTTTGATGCCTAAAATACAACTCTTTCATTCTAAATTACAAATTACTTTTTATGAAGAATCGTTTGAATTTTATTAAATTCAGAGTTTCTGTGCGAAAATAAAAAAATAAACAAATTGGTGCAATTAATGATCCAAAATAGTGCAATATTATTAATGATTTAATCGCACCATTTTTAGCCAATCAGAGTATTGCAGGATTTACTAGTGATTTCAAAATGAATATGATTATAGTAATAATAATAATACTAATAATACTAATACTAATAGTAATAATACTAATAGTAATAATAATAATAATAATAATAATACTAATAGTAATAATAATAATAATACTAATAATACTAATACTAATAGTAATAATAATAATAATAATAATAATAATAATAATAATAATAATGGTAATAGAACTGAGTGGAGTGCAATTTGGTCTGAAATCATACGAGTGATTACAAAATTGCACGACCATGTAGTGGGAGTGCAATTTGTTATCACGAGTATGATTTCAGACCAAAATTGCACGACACGAAGTTCAATTACCTATTAATCATATTCATTTTGAAATCTTTTCAAATACACTCGTTATATTTAGGTGGTAAGTTGCAATAATAAGAATAATTTTGATGCCTAAAATACAACTCTTTCATTCTAAATTACAAATTACTTTTTATGAAGAATCGTTTGAATTTAATAAAATTAGAGTTTCTGTGCGAAAATAAAAAATAAAAAAAATTGGTGCAATTAATGATCCAAAATAGTGCAATTAATGATTTAATCGCACCATTTTTAGCCAATCAGATTGCAGGATTTACTAGTGATTTCAAAATGAATATGATTATATGATAATAATAATATAGTAATAATAATAATAATAGTAATAATAATAATAATAATAATAATAATAATAATATATAAATAATAGTAATAATAATAATAATAATAAAAATGTACATGTGCAGTTGAACCAATCAAATTAATCCCAAATTACCCTTGAAACCATATGATTATCACTATGTACCTACAGTATTATCACCTACAGTATACCAATAACTCACCACAATATCACAATCATCTACATTGTACACTTAATACCTACAGTATTATTACCTACAGTATACCAATAACTCACCACAATATCACAATCATCTACATTGTACACTTAATACCTACAGTATTATTACCTACAGTATACCAATAACTCACCACAATATCACAATCATCAACATTGTACACTTAATACCTACAGTGTGATGGTACATTGTACACTTAATACCTACAGTATTATCACCTACAGTATACCAATAATTTCACACACAATATCACAATCATCTACATTGTACACTTAATACCTATGTAGTATTATTACCTACAGTATACCAATAACTCACCACAATATCACAATCATCTACATTGTACACTTCTATACCTACAGTATTATCACCTATAGTATACCAATAACTCACCACAATATCACAATCATCTACATTGTACACTTAATACATGTACCTACAGTATTATCACCTACAGTATACCAATAACTCACCACAATATCACAATCATCTACATTGTACACTTAATACTAATACTACAGTATTATTACCTACAGTATACCATAACTCACCACAATATCACATCATCATCACATTGTACACTTAATACCTACAGTATTATTACCTACAGTATACCTCTACAGTTATACACTAATCAATATCACAATCATCTACATTGTACACTTAATACCTACAGTATTATCACATTTCTACAGTATTCTGTACAGTATACCAATAACTCACCACAATATCACAATCATCTACATTGTACACTTAATACCTACAGTATTATTACCTACAGTATACCAATAACTCACCACAATATCACAATCATCTACATTGTACACTTAATACCTACAGTATTATCACCTATAGTATACCAATAACTCACCACAATATCACAATCATCTACATTGTACACTTAATACATGTACCTACAGTATTATCACCTACAGTATACCAATAACTCACCACAATATCACAATCATCTACATTGTACACTTAATACCTACAGTATTATTACCTACAGTATACCAATAACTCACCACAATATCACAATCAATACAACATTGTACACTTAATACCTACAGTATTATCACCTACAGTATACCAATAACTCACCACAATATCACAATCATCTACATTGTACACTTAAT
Organism: Actinostola sp. cb2023; assembly: GCA_033675265.1. Lineage (NCBI taxonomy): Eukaryota > Metazoa > Cnidaria > Anthozoa > Actiniaria > Actinostolidae > Actinostola > Actinostola sp. cb2023. The sequence goes on along the minus strand of JAUJYZ010000513.1, from coordinate 407,483 downwards.
ACCTACAGTATTATTACCTACAGTATACCAATAACTCACCACAATATCACAATCATTCTTGACACATTGTACACTTAATACCTACAGTATTATTACCTACAGTATACCAATAACTCACCACAATATCACAATCATCTACATTGTACACTTAATACCTACAGTATTATCACCTACAGTATACCAATAACTCACCACAATATCACAATCATCTACATTGTACACTTAATACCTACAGTATTATTACCTACAGTATACCAATAACTCACCACAATATCACAATCATCTACATTGTACACTTAATACCTACAGTATTATTACCTACAGTATACCAATAACTCACCACAATATCACAATCATCTACACTTCTTTTCAAGGTAGGTTTGTCTTGTGTTCTTGTGACCAGACTGTCTTTATTTTTTCTACTGCTGTAGAAACCAGGATTTTTTTGAACTGCTGATACCACACTCTTCATACGTAGCAGCTCTTCCTTGATGTTACGGCTCAAAATTAGTCTTTTGCCAACCCTGTCTTTGACTAACATGGCCTATTAATGATACCGATGATATTAATTGCTGTGGCGATGATGGTGGTGATGGTGGTGGTGATGGTGGTGATGGTCGTGATGATGGTGGTGATGGTCGTGATGATGGTGGTGATGATGGTGGATGATGGAATGATGTATGGTCATACAGATGATGGTGGTGATGGTGGTGATGGTGATGATGCTGATGGTGATGCATGTCGTGATGATGGTGGTGATGATGGTGGTGATGGTCCAGTGATGATGGTGGTGATGGTCGTGATGATGGTGGTGATGATGGTGATGACGGTCGTGATGGTGGTGGTGATGGTGGTGACAGCATTGTGATGATGGTGGTGATGGTCGTGATGATGGTGGTGATGATGGTGGTGATGGTGGTGATGGTCGTGATGATGGTGGTGATGGTCGTGATGATGGTGGTGATGATGGTGGTGATGGTCGTGATGATGGTGGTGATGGTCGTGATGATGGTGGTGCTGATGGTGGTGATGGTCGTGATGATGGTGGTGATGGTGGTATGGTCGTGATGATCGTGATGATGGTCGTGATGATGGTGGTGATGATGGTGGTGATGGTCGTGATGATGGTGGTGATGGTCGTGATGATGGTGGTGATGGTCTTGATGATGGTGGTGATGATGGTGGTGATGGTCGTGATGATGGTGGTGATGATGGTGATGATGGTGGTGATGATGTAAGCCTTAGCATGCATGATATGCATACACCAAGCACTAATATGATGAAGATGATGGTGAGTGATGATGGTGTGATGGTCCTTAGTGATGATGGTGGTGATGGTGGTGATGATGGTGATGATGGTGGTGGTGATGCAAACGTGATGATGGTGGTGATGGTCGTGATGATGGTGGTAATGGTGGTGATGATGGTGATGATGGTGGTGTGATGGTCGTGATGATGGTGGTGATGGTCTATGATGATGGTGGTAATGGTGGTGATGATGGTGGCGGAAAGGATATTGATGATGACAAGAATGACAATAGTAATAGTATTATAGTGACAGTACAGGTAACATTGATGGTCTACATTAGCATGATACAATGATGATCATTCATGATACATTTTTGAACAATGATGCTGATGGTGATGCTGATGATACAATGATGCATACAATTATTGCTATATAGAGTGAATATTATTAGTCATCCAGTCGGTAAAATGAAATAAAATAAAAATGAAATAACGTAGCTTGTGTTTAGCATACAGCAAACTTATAAATATTCCAGTAAGTGGTACAATATGATATTAGTGATGGTGGTGGAAGGTGCAGTGATGATGATGACACTATGCATACACCAAGCACTAATACAATTATTAAAACATTCAGTGGTGGGAGAATGTGTAGCTATGATGATGATGACAATGATGATCACAGTGATGATGGTGAAGCTTGATGATGATGTAGTGCATTATTATTATGATGATAATGATGACATTGATGATGACAATGATGATGATCACAGTGATGATAGTGATGATGATGATAATGATGACCTACCTTTTCATGAAGTCTCTTTATCGTTACTCTGTTATTCAACATTGCTTTCTGATAAGCTTCTAACCAAGCACTACTAACTGCTTCTTGACCTTAGCAACCCTGAGCTCCTGTTCTTCTAGTAATGTTGTCTTCTCAAGCACAATACAACTATGAAGAATCTTGGTGAGTCTGTAAGCCTTAGCATACAGCAAATTCCTTCAAACACCAGAAACTCAAATAAATATGAAGAACATCTTGATGGGTTGAGCCTTATGCAACCAGAAACTATGACAGCAAGCATTGGAACAACTATGAAGTGATTCTGAGGCTGTAAGCCTAAATTCTCCAGCAAGTTCTATGCATACCAAAGGAGGATTTGACTTTCGAAGAACAAGCCATCCTCTTTTGGCTCTCGTTTTTAGCAACAACTTTGCAAGTCAGAGTGTTTACAATTATGTTGTATTCTAAAACAAGCCTTAGCATACAGCAAACTATGCATACACCAAGCACTAATACAACTATGAAGAACATCTGGAGGCTGTAAGCCTTAGCATACAGCAAACTATGCATACACCAAGCACTAATACAACTATGAAGAACATCTTGAGGCTGTAAGCCTTAGCATACAGCAAACTATGCATACACCAAGCACTAATACAACTATGAAGAACATCTTGAGGCTGTAAGCCTTAGCATACAGCAAACTATGCATACACCAAGCACTAATACAACTATGAAGAACATCTTGAGGCTGTAAGCCTTAGCATACAGCAAACTATGCATACACCAAGCACTAATACAACTATGAAGAACATCTTGAGGCTGTAAGCCTTAGCATACAGCAAACTATGCATACACCAAGCACTAATACAACTATGAAGAACATCTTGAGGCTGTAAGCCTTAGCATACAGCAAACTATGCATACACCAAGCACTAATACAACTATGAAGAACATCTTGAGGCTGTAAGCCTTAGCATACAGCAAACTATGCATACACCAAGCACTAATACAACTATGAAGAACATCTTGAGGCTGTAAGCCTTAGCATACAGCAAACTATGCATACACCAAGCACTAATACAACTATGAAGAACATCTTGAGGCTGTAACTTAGCATACAGCAAACTATGCATACACCAAGCACTAATACAACTATGAAGAACATCTTGAGGCTGTAAGCCTTAGCATACAGCAAACTATGCATACACCAAGCACTAATACAACTATGAAGAACATCTTGAGGCTGTAAGCCTTAGCATACAGCAAACTATGCATACACCAAGCACTAATACAACTATGAAGAACATCTTGAGGCTGTAAGAACTAAACACTGATCTTTTGCTTAAACTCAAAACCATCTACAGAAAAGTCAATACAAGTGACTGAAGATGTTTATTTATTTATCTTCTTACTGCTTCTTACATGTACAAACACAAGATGTTCTTAAGAGTTGTATTTCTGACTTGTCGGCACAGTAAATGGTACCTGGTTTTTGCAAGCTTTTCTTCATATGTCTTTACTTTCTGTTTTAGTTCTATTACTTCACTACTTTCCTCCATTTTGTCTTCACCAACTTCACTATCAGATTTTGTCTCTGCAGATTTAAAAAAACAAGGTAATACCTTCTGTTTAATCAAACCTCTAACTCATTATAACATTATTATATGTGTGCATCAACATGTACTGCTCCATTGAGCAAAAAGAGACTATATCAATTTTTCACTAGAGTATGTTTTTGTATGCAGTTTTTTTTCATTTCATTTCATGGGATTTGCAATTTTGCTTGTAGGAACAAACACATATTTCTAATGTCATACTGTCCTTTGTCGCTCGATGCAGCCCAGCATACAGCAAACAAAGAGCCTACCTTTGTCTTGACTGATGTCAGATAACGGCTGTCGTTTTCTTCCTTCGTGTAGTGCTAGTTGTTCTTTTAGTCTTCTATACTCGGCTCTTCTCTCTTCAGGTAGATGAGAGAGAGCATCAGGTGTTGTTGGTACTACTAATTTAGTTGATACTTCCTTTGAGGCTTGTGGTTTTGGCTTAGAATTCTGGAAACAAAACAAAGAGCAACATCCATGTAATCAAGGTTTTACCACTTTATATAACCATAGAGAACCATTGTTGGGAACAACGACTCATAATTCTAAGATATCATCATGGCTATCAATATCATTTCCATCATCATCATTGTCATCATAAGCATAACTGCATTGCATAAACATTGTCATCACAAACATAATTCTGCATTGCATCTTTATTATCTCTAAATATCACATCATCATTGTCACTATAACTGCATTGCATAAACACAATCACCATTCTGCTCATGATCATCTTTATTATCTCTAAATATCATCATCTTTATTGTCACTACCACCACCACCAACCTGCTAATTATCATTATCATCACATTTACATAATTATCATCATCATCACATTTACATATCAGCATCATCACCATAATTATGCAATTCATCATCATCATCATCATCACATCTAAGTATCATCTGTGAAATATCACAGTCATGGAATGGACTAGTTCATAAATGGAAAGCATCACAGTCATGTGACGGCATATCCACGCAGTAAGTTCTTCAGTCATGCAAAATCTACTGTATCATAATCAATATCACCATTGTGATTACTACAAACATTATCAAATACAAATCAAAGAGTGTCAGTACCTCTACAGCTGATTGTCTGGCTTGCTTGATCATCATGTCCAGACTACCAAAAAATCCCCCTCTTTCTCTCAAGTCTGGTTTATGTTCTTCTTTATCAGAATCAGAATCATCTGAGTCTTGTCCAAGTTGAATCACCACTGGATCATGTTGTGGAGGTTGGAATGATACCTACAGACGATGAGCAGAGTATATAGTATGAAAGCACACCATCCATCCACCCATTCAACCATAATATCATCAAGTCAATCATTCATTCAT
>JAUJYZ010000513.1:315000-397500 GCA_033675265.1 Actinostola sp. cb2023 | reverse complement strand
TAGATGACACAGGATAGGCATTTGGCAATTCACCATACATCTGTTCAAACAAACACAATAAATTACCCATCATTTATTACAATAGAAAGAAATGACCATGCTGCTTGCAATCAAACGGAGTATGGCAATGATGTCTTGTGAATCTCACATGACCCTACTTGATGCAAGCAAAAGCATATCATTATTATTATTGGGTGTTCCTACAGGGTATATCATTATAACTCATTGCCTGTGACCCCTAGGTCCTAAAACAACACTGACCACAAAGAGGAAATAACAAGGGGAAGGCATATAATCGTTAGCAAGTAATCCAACGTAAATATGACTAAATAATACAGGTGTTACTTCAGTTAGGTTATCACATGTGACACTATTGTTAGTGTAAATCAGGCCTAACATGTAAGTACTTACAATCTGTCCAGGTGGATAAAAACCATGAATATTGGGTGAAACATGAGTCTATATATATGAAAACAAACGTCAAACAATATCATGAGTAAACTATAATGTACATAAGATTTTGTCTATTATTATTTGTATGCTATGGTAACACAAACTGCTCTTAATTTTCAGAATATTTCATTGGTCCCAAAATTACCACTGTTCGCGTTACTCCCCAACCACCCCATAAATCAAAGAAGCTGCACTTCAGCATACAAAATGCACTTGAAGTCCACGATTGACAAAAGACTAGTGTAGATTTACCAGTCACAGCTTTTGTCTTGAGTGATTGCACGAAATAATGTAAACAATTATTATGGTAACTAACACACAGTCTCTAGAATATAGAGCTGTGCTCATATGAGTGGGAAAGTTACAGTACAGTGCCGTGTAGATTGGATGAGATGACTAGCCATTTGAGTGTCATGGTACCGTTAGGTTTCCCACTCATATGAAAACAACTCTATTACATGTACATGTACAGGAATGTTTCAATGATTTATACATGTACATGTATGAAGCAAGTGTACTGATTATAATGTTTTACCTGGCTTATTAGAGCACGAACTGGATAATTTCTATAGGACTGAATACCAAGAAAGGAGATAAATTCATTACAAGTGCTTAGTTACATTGTAGAGAGGAGTGCCACATACTGTACATACAACCTAAAAATTAAGGCGGCTGATTTCACAGTGTTTACAAAACAAGCTATTGGTTGTCATGGTAACTTGTCATTTTGTGATGCCGGCGTGTATTTACTCTCAGGAAAATTACCACAAAAATATTGTGAAAACTCGATGTGTGTGTATAAAATGGTTTGACAATCTTACCATCTGTTGCTGTTGCTGCATCAACGTCATTAACTCTAGAAACAAAAAAGTGAAACAAAATAACTGTGAAGTGAAACAGCATGCATTTCTTGCAGTTCTGTTCTAATAATCAGGGGCTAGCTTCTGCACAACATACCTTGCTCTCTTGTTGCTGGTGGAGGGGGAGGGGGAGGTGGTGGGTCATCACCAGCTTCTTCGATAAGAGGTAAAACAGGACCATCTACAATAATAGATACAAAGATAAAATGTGTTCAACCATAATGATTATAATGATCAAATAATGATACAGTCCAACCACCTTGGGACAACATTTGGTGACTGTTGTGTAGAGGTGGCCATTATAGGGAGGTTTCAACAACAACAACTGTATGGGCATGCTGGTGACACATTGTAAAACAAATTTGGCCATGTGCTATTTTTAGTAATGTTATTTACAGTTATATAGAAATGGAAACTAATGAGGAATAAACAGAACAAATGTTCAGAAAAAATCAGACGCCTCGAGCAGGATTCGAACCCACAACACCCCGATTTCATGATTTTAGTTTCCATTTCTATACTTATCGTTGTTCTTTATTGATGATCTATATACCTGGTGTATCACTCTCTACATCCATCGGTGCTTCAAGGTAGTCATCTTTCTCAAAATCTTTACCATCTGATCTGCCGCTGGGAGATTTACGTACTTTACCAGCCATGTAGTGGGATCGTTGCCACTGTTTTACTTTCTCCCTTCTCTTCTTTTGTTGTTCAGTACTATTCCTGAAAATACATCACAGCCACAGATATTAGGATAGACAAGATACAAGTAGAATAATAGAATAAGTTAAAGGGGGACTAGTATAGTAAATCGCTCAAAATTTGATTTAGCTGAAACTTCACTGATTAGAAATAATCTCAAAGACCCATACAATCACTGGTTAATTTTTTTCTCAAAAATTCCAATGGGAAGTATTACATTTGTATGAATCTTTAGTGTCAGTGATTTCACTTAACTCAACCCAAACTCAGCTCCATACATTTCTTTGTATTTTGTGATCAAAATATCTGAACGGTTTGTTCAGATAACAGGTCTGCACTGAAGAAAACTAGTCAAACAATCAATCCTAAGCATTATAAGGTAAGACAAGATGCTCAATGAGCGTACACTTGGGCATTATGACAAGGACAGTTGCGTGACGAGGGAGACTATGTATTGGTGAGCATAGATAAAAATATCCGAATCGTCCTTATTCAATACATTGTGGGGCCAACCTTTCAGTTATTTGGTCCAAAGTATGTTCCGACTGTTAGTAGTTGTTGACAGATTGATGTGTGATTAGTGGCATTTTAAGATATTTCAACGTTGCTGACTGACTGTTGTCACGCGCCGTGAAAAAACGTTTAAAAATTTCCCGACAGTAAAACGAAACACATTTCTCAGATATATAATGATGTCGACGTTTGAAAAATTCAGAAAGAAAAGGAATCGTAGAAATCGTACTTCAAAACTTCATCAAAGCAAAGGCGAGCAAGGTCAATGTACGAAATTCGGGATCATACAAAAGTAGTTTTAGCCTATTTATATACTTGCACAATAGCGAAGCGCATTAATTAGTGACGTCACAACTCAGACAAACAAACCAAATTTTGCATATCCTTCAGTCCGATTTTGTTAGTTATATTTTTTACTGACAAATGTTTTGAAAATAAGCAGTGTTTGCATGATAAAATGTAGGTTTCTCCGTGTTCTTTTCAGTACGATTAGTTGCATGATCCTTGTCTGAGTCATACATCTATTACGCGACCTAATTTTAGAACCGTCTTGCAGCGCTATTTAAAGCAGAATTTCCACGCTCAAAACAGGTCAGTGTACGAACGGCTTCCTCCGGAAGTGCCCGAGTAAAAACTCCTTCACTGATAGAGCTACCCTGTGTAAATAAAGGCATCCATATTCACACAAACGTTTAGCTTCATAGAAATAAAATAATTCAAGACATTAAACATGAAGAAATGTATGGAGCAAAGCCATGATGATTGTTTGGGTTGAGTAAGTGACGTCACTGACACCTCTAAAGATTCATAAAAATGTATTACTTCCCATTGGAATTTTTGAGAAAAAAATTAACCAGTGATTATATGGGTCTTTGAGATTATCTCAGTGAAGTTTCAGCTAAATTAAACTTTGAACGATTTACATACTAGTCCCCCTTTAAGGGGAGGATAAGACTAACAACATTTGGCAACAAATCTGTATAACAACATGTATGTACATGTACAACATTACTGTACCTCATCTGAATGCTCATGTCAGCTGGTCCACTGGAAGATGTTGCCAGTTGCATTAGCCGAGACTCAATTTCTGAGCTTGGATCCATTAACTTTGAACCTCCCACTTTTAGGGCTTACATCATTAACTTTAGGTATAGTTATAGAAGACCTTCGATTATCACGTTGTCTCTTCTTGCGTACTCTTCTTCTCTTTCGTTTTGGAGTCAAAGTCTGTGAGTTCGTCCTTTGTCCAGGAGTCTTTTTGAAAGCTTCGGGAGATGTTTTAGGTTCATTACTTATTGTTATAGTTTCTAAACTTGCTACTATTTCTTCACTTATTTGTTGTTGTTTTTCACTCAGTTCTTTCAGAGATGGAATCAGTGGACGAAGTGGCTTGATTTTAAATGGTGAAAAGTTCTTTGGTAAACTTGTCTCCTCATTCAATTCACCAGACACAATTCCCTGGTCTAAATCACTATCATATTTGTTGTTACGTCCAGTAATATAACTGTCATCACCATCGACGGGAATATCCACAAAACTGTCATCAATAACATCATCATTTCCAAGCAAAGCTACTGACTCTTCTCTTTCTAAATGTTCTAATTGCAACTGTATTTCTTTATGCCTCTCAAGTAATAAATCAAAGTCATCCTTGCTATCTGTTGCAGGTGTTGCTGCTGGTGCTGGTGATGGTGATGGTGGATGTGGTTGAGAAAAGAATGGTATTGATCTTACTTGCATTAATGGAGGAGGTCTAGGACAGTTTGGTGGGATAGCTGGGATAATGTTAAGAATAACAAATATGTAACTATACAGTCATTCTAAAAAAGGTTGAAACAATACAATACTACAATAAAGTCATGTCATTCATTATGTTTTCAATTTCTGCATGCGGAACTGCGAGTTGATGCCAGCACCATTACATTCAGTTCTCACAATGCCGTGTACTTTTGCATCTCAAATTGAAATTCCATGCGAGGAAATTGAATACATAATGATCACATGACTTTATTGTAGTATTGTAGTCTTTTCATCTGGACAACCTTTTTGAGAATGACTGTATAGTCCCTTTTCGCATTCACAGATCCTGTTGTACAACCGCTGTACTTATTGCCAACAGACGCATTTGTACAGGGTTAGCCTCGAGTCAGTGTAAATTATTCACAAATATCAACAAGAACACGAGAAAATGTTGACATGAAACAATAGAAACATTTTTGAATTGCACGGACTGTTTTTTGAATCGAGGCTAACCCTGTACAAATGCGTCTTTTGTCATGGACAGCGGTCATCTCTAAACAACGCGAAACTGGAGTATTGCTTGGTTTCGACCAGCTGTTAAAAGTCCTTGAATCTCATTATTTGCCTTCATATGACTGGCAAACACTGCCCTCCATGTGCTATCAAGCAGAGAGTATTCTATTGAAAAGGTCCAATTCAGCTGATGAAAATTCCTCACAAGACTGGAAATGACGTCTAATGAAATCAAGCAATAACCAGCTTCAATGAATTTATATTTATAATATATAATAATCATTGTCACAAAATGTGTCATTATAATCATATAGGTTAATTATCCACAAATCAATATTCTATTGTTTATGAATGATCTACATGTACATGTATGTTGATACTATTTCATTTTATTTAGTTGAACTAACACTTTCAGGGTTTATTGATTACACTTATAAATTAATAATGTAAGAATACAAGCTATTTACAGTATATAATTTATACACAATCGATGACTGGAAAATATTCATGTTTAAACACGTACATTTATACAAGACAGTATAATAAAATGATCTATAAAATCCCATCTCTAGTCGTCACAACTACTAAACAACCCTCTAATGATACAGTCATTTGCAAAAATTCTGGCCGCCACGGAATATCAATATATCAATATATCGGGTGCATTATGGGTAATTAAATAATCGAAAATTCCCCTTAAAGCGGGCTAACGCCAGCAAAGTTGGTAGAAATATTAAGTATAATGTTTATTTTAGTCTTACGTTTGTTGTTTGTAAATTTTGCTTCATTTAATAAGTTAGGAAACTCAAAATAGTATTATTTTATTACCCATAATGCACCCGATATAATGATATATTGATATTTCGTGGCGGCCAGAATTTTTGCAAATGACTGTAATAAAGGTATAAAGGATACGCCTTGGTTTTCCTCTATTCCATGACATAGTTGGCCTTGGTCCAGCAGAGCCTTGCACATGAAACGATGGCTTGACGTGGTACAAAGCTCGAGTTGGCAGCTTGTCCCTCTCTTTAGGCCAGCCTACGTTATTATTATACCTTAAAGGAGGGCCATTTTCTCTTCTTCTCTCAGGTTTAGGTAACTTAGGGTTCAAATGAGGTGATTTATCACATGTTGACTCAGTGCGAGGGAAATCACTGTTCACGCTCGACGATGGCGATACATTTGAAGGCGTTTTTTGGACAGTTTCTTCGTCCTCTATTTCTCCGTCCTCGAGATCATTGATCTCTCCTTCTTCTAGTTCCATTTGGTCGTTGCTGGAGTCCATTATAAGATCATTATGTACAGTTTTAACATCATTTTTGTAACCACTTCAGACAATCTTCCGTTTCCTCCATTTTCGTTCTTAATCATTTTTACCCATAATGCCTTACGAACGTAGACTCTTCAACAGTCCCCGCTCGGCCGTTGCACTCTCTCGCATAGGGACTGTAATGGTACAATGGTAGCGTTATTCTGATTGGCTGGTAGATCTGATCTACTTATCAAGGTTCTTATTGGTTGATTAGGACGACCGTTGGTTTCGGTACCGCCAAGATGTCACGTACGGATTTATACACGGCGACTCGACGGCGATTTGGGTAGAATTATGTTGGATTATCGCGAATTTCTCGTTTGCATCGAGACAAATTAGGTATGGATGGAGAGCAAATTTATCGATCTAGCCGTCTTTGGGGATGATAGGTCTTCGGATGAATTTTCTACGGAGATAAAAGCATTTGAGTGAGCGACACTATGGAGCTCAGTTATTTTCATTTCCTCCTGCCTTGTCATTTTTCTTACGGGGACGGGTCAGATGGCTAAAAATGCCACTAAATGACTCGTAAAAAGACCACAAAATAAGTGTAAATAAAGGTGACTTTATTTATGTATATATTTGTTATATTTTAGTTACTTATTTTATCAGTTGTTGGTTCAGTTGTTGATGTCTCATACCGTAATAAATGCATGTCTGTTTTGGGCTGCCTGTGGAAACCTCAACCGTGTTGATCGTCGTTGGGATCCCTGTTTTTCGTTTCGCAAGGCATCATGGGTCCAAGATTCTTGGACCCAGAATCCCTTTCGGCATTGTACCATTACAGTCCCTATGCGAGAGAGTGCAACGGCCGAGCGGGGACTGTGGAAGAGTCTATTACGAACGTTGATACCCAGGATCCGGGCGGTAAGTATAAACACAGGCAACCCAAAACCGTCAGACCATCGAATTGATACAAAATAAGAAATAAAGAAATAGTAGAAATAGGGACACATTTATGGAACGAGCAAGTGAATTACTTTAATTTGTAAATTAAACATTAAAAACGGCAAAACTAAACAAGGAATGAAAATATCAGAAGAGAATGAAGATGAGAGAAAGAAAGGGAATGAGAGAAGGAATGAGAGAAGAAACAAAAGAAAGAGATTGAGAGAGAGAGAGAGAGAGAGAGAGAGAGAGAGAGAGAGAGAGAGAGAGAGAGAGAGAGAGAGAGAGAGAGAGAGAGAGAGAGAGAGAGAGAGAGAGAGAGAGAGAGAGAGAGAGAGAGAATGGATACATTGATAAAGGAACGAACTAAATGTTAATGAAAGAAAGTGAGAAAGAAAGGAAGAAAGAAAGCTAAATAATGGATGGAAGAACAAATGATTGAATGAATGAAAGCAGGAACAGCGTCAGGTTGCCGCAACAAATGCGCATCACAGTACGATATCCCGCAGGATTTTACGCACAGTACTGCACGACGTCACGTGATTGGATGTCGACTGAGTTATGCATAAAGTACCCGTGAGAAAAGTCATCACCACAAATCTTATCAAAAACCTTTACAAACACAAGACTTAGTTAGTGAATAACCTAAATTCCATTCAAAACCTAATAATATTATCATCACTTTACGAAACGCGCCAAACATTTCACTGAGACTTTGATATTATCTCTTTTTTAACAAAAGAATATACGAACGAAGTTGTAAGAGTATGTGAATGAAATTCATTGTTACAATTAAGGAGAAACAGTCACTTCTAATCAACCAGTAGTTGCGTGATGATATATGGTACAGCCTGCAAAGCCCTTATTTGAATATCAGTGCTTAGAGGCTTTCATACCAGGCATAATAAAACAATCAGGCAAACACATCTGATAGTGCAACACTTCGTTCCTCGCTCACTAGACACGTCATTTTGCTACTGACAGTGTCTCTGTTACTCAGACTTAATGGTGTTGTATGTGGGCTTGTTTATAAAGTGTTGGTTCTCTTGCAGCAAGAAACAGCTTAATTGTATGTTGACATGATAACTGTGTTTAACATATTTAACCTTTTGATTGCTCTACTTATTTGTGTTTATAATGAAATTGACGTCACTAACGTGTCACGTGGTCAGTAGACTTGTGTAAACAGCATCTCAGCTACCACCCCTGGGGTTTTTTTGTACCGCGCGCGTTCGCACGCAGTAACAGGGATGACCGATGTCCAGTATAGCAAGAAACCAAACCTTGATGGATGGATATGTGAAGGAGAGAATCTAACGGGAGAGACGGAATGGCCATAAAGACGGAAGGGAACACCGGATGGGCAGACAGAAGCATGGATAATGACAGGTTAAAAAGGAAGAAAACGATGACGTATGGCTAGCTGTCAATCTTTTTAAGAAATCGCATTCAAATGTTACACTATCGATCCAATCCACGAATTGCACGACTCATTTGCACATGCAACTGCCGTCACACGATGTGTCGCGAGAAGACAGCGATGAGGGCGATAACGCGACGGATGACGACACGCCCACTATCGTTGTAAACACGACTGCGCATTATCGACAGCGTGTGGTCACCGCGGTGCGCTGGGACTAACAACCATTACTTGTTACGCCTTGGTTTAATTTCCCCCAGCGAAATGCCATGTCGTATCTTGCTTGCGCTTATGTGTGCGTATTTCAAGTGCTGTGAAAACGGGTCTGATACAAGCATAAGTGCAAACGCAAGGGGGGTAAGCTGCCCCTCCATGCCACTCCCTACACTTCTACGTTTAAGTAAAATAAACCTATCAGCGATACTTTTCTTGAATTAAGCCAGCTGCTCTATTATACGGAAGACGACGTAAGCAAAGACTTCAATGAAATGCCATAAACTAGTGAATGGATCACACGTGGTGAAGTCAAATAGCGCCGTCATGCAATACTAATGACTTCAGTCTCCGTCGATCAGTATTGGAGATAACACTATCGACAGTCGACTTTGCACTTGTTCTCGTTCTGTTACTTTCAGAGGCTGAAACTTAAGATAGACGTGCGCCCCCTTTTTATGTTTTGATTTAAAAGTATAAAATGATTATGAATATGTTTGATCGATTAAAACAAGCGATCCATCACACATATATATTGTTATCAATTCATGACAAATTCATTGTCAAATTAAATTTTCAACTCAGATTTTGTTGTTCGGTCCAGTAGGTGATGTGACAGTCGCTCTTATCTGTGTACGCACTGGCATCACAATAGCAGGTGTATATAGCCACAACTGCTGTAGTAATCATGGAAAACAAGGAGGCTTCCACAAAGGAGGAAGAAAAAGGAGACTCCACAATATCAACGGACCTCTCGGCGGTGAATGACCTGATCAACACACTCAAAGAATCAGTAGAACTACGAAGCAAAAACGACGACTCTCCAACTAAAGGAAAAGTAAGAATATATCGTACCAGCCAGGTCATAGAGCAAGAAGGCATTCTAGAACAAGCTATCTTTGTGTTTCCATCTGTTGTGAGCCTCAACGTCGGCGGGTATAATTATCATTCGACATCGTATACATTAACCCAGTATGCAGAATCGAAGCTTGCAAATATGTGTAACGGTGTCATACCACTGTCCAAAGACCCACGAGGATACACATTCATCGACCGAGACGGCGCAACGTTCCGCTACATTTTGAGTTTCTTACGAACCAGGAAGCTCAAGCTACCGTTAGATTATAAAGAATTTGACGAACTCGAAGCCGAAGCAGAGTATTACGAGCTCCATAAACTTGTTGAACTATTGAAGAAGGAAAGGTCGAAATATATCAAACAGAACTCTTACGTACGGCTGAGCTATTCGAATACAAAACAGGGCGTGGCCCTAGCAGGAGAGGTCAAGAACCTTGTGGAAATCATACCTAAACCAATCCTAGGTGCGCAGCTTAAAACCGGAGAAGATTTCCATTTCAGTGCTGGCGAGAAGGTAGTGCAAGGTGCGCAAATGGAGTTTCCATTGAAAGCGACTCAAGTGGATGCGTTAGTTCAACACATTATAGATTGTGGATATGTGATTCAAGGGTCAAAGGTCACGTTGGACGGCAGTAACGATCAGACGTGGATTTTTGAGCGAAGAAAGATTTAAGTTACACTTATTACACTGGCTTGAAATTAAAAACTGTCGGGACACACGTGTGAAGTAATGGTAAGAATTAAAGATACGGACAGTACAGGGGAAGAACAACAAGGCAGATTATAAATCATTCCCAAATACCATATTTAGTCGGCGCCAAATATAGATTTGAATTCAATGTTGTTACCTAGCAACCTAAAATTACGTCACCTGGTACAATATTATCGCTCTTTGATAAACATTATAAACGGCTGCCTAGCAACCTGAAACATAAATAGATAGCGCAAATCGATCCGTGTAGCTTAGCGTTACCATGGCGACCATTAAGTCATAACACTGACCAATCATGATTTTCATGTATAAGTAGTTACTTGGCAACACTTGGCGTTTCCTAGCAACAAGTTGTTACCCTATGAACCATCTATTGCCTCTCCCCCAAATGTTTACAATGAGTAGGTTGGAAAGCAGCCCGAGTAATAAAGTACAGTTATAAGTAACTCGCACAAACTGAGTTGTAATTTATACTGATGACAATGAAATATTTAATATTTCATGAGAAATAAAATTATGAAAAGTTGGGATATAAACATGTTTTCCTTATAAGAACACGTGACACATACATGTAGTACAGTAGACAGTAGGACATATATATAGCAGACATACATTGCAAAGCAGCCAGAGCAGCCATCATGCTTGCATCTACTTAATATGTTTGTGCATTTCACACAATACAAGTTCCCAATGTTTTGAGTCGTAGTGAAATTAAAACAAGTATCCACACAATTCCTAGACTGATTCCATAAGTCGCTGTTTTCGCTCTTTTACCCTGGAGGTCGCTCACCTAGCGGCTGGTGAGCGAAAGTCAGAATCGACAGAGTGAACAGACTGACTTATGGAATAGAATCAGTCTACACAATTCCATCCTCCATCGGAAACCCAGGGTTTTTATCAGCAAGTGAACACCTCTGGGTTTCTGTCAATGGATCAATTATTACCCACTAGTCAAAGCAAAGAATTGTGGCCATGAAGGGAAAGGTCTTCATGTAGCTGCACAAATTGTCCTGGCTATTGTTCTTTATGTCAGAAAAACAATACATAGAACGACAATAGAACAATAGCCAGGACTTTTGTGCAGCTACACGAAGACCTGACCCCATGAAGAGTGGACCAAAGAACCCCTCCCTTATATTAATGTCACAACAGAAGCAAAACGGTTCATATATGTACATAGCCTATGATGGGAGGATGAAATGTCTAAGTTTATGGCAAATGGAAACACCCAGGTACCTTATTAGGTTCATGACACCTTATTGAATGGAGCACACTTTCTCTACCTCTACATAATAATACATTACGGGGAGTCCTGCAAAGGGGGATGGATACCTATCACTGCAAGACATAGGGGGGATAAAATAATAAATTACAGGGGATATCTATTATATATAGATATATAATAAAATTAATAATAATAAATCATATCAATTGCAATATTAGGTCCCAATAAGTTAATTCCCAGTTTGAGGGCACTTTACTGCATGGGGTGCCTATCACCACATCCATTTACGTGCCATCATTTAATATTATAGTTTGTGACAATTTAGTCTGGTAAAAAGAATCTATTTCAAGCAGCAACATCTTATCTACAACTAATACAAAAGTTGAATTACACTTCACAAAGTCTAAACAATACTTGAAACTTTTCATTACAAAATAAAAATAAAACAAAACTATATTTATATATATTTAGCAAAAGTGGTTTGTGAGTTGGTTCTCATTTAAAACCCGCTACCACTCACATTTAGAGTACATTCATTCATATGCCCTCTTTCCAAAATGGCGCCAGAGGACATAAAAGTGAGGCTCTGAGGGCAACTAATAATTTTTGTTTGGAAGTTCTAAGGTATTAAAATAATGACTGTCTTTTATGACATAAGGATGACATAAGTATGCAAATACATGGTATTATTCATCAGTTTAGATCAGTTACAAAATTGCTACGTCTCACAAAATTGTCCCATTTGCCTCACTTTCATGCACCCAGGTACTATTTTCTGAATAAGGGTCCAATATCTATCCTATAACTTTGACAATGAAAGACCTCTGACCATAAAATACTGGTCACAAAGATATGTAATTATAGTTACAAGGCACATAGGTACTGATATACTGACCCCTCCCCCCATAGTCTTTGTCTAAAGGCAAATATTATCCACTCTCTCCTCCCAACACAAAACTTTGTTGCCCTCAGTAGTACAACACCCTTGAAAGACTCTCCAATTTGAAAACTATGATTTTTATAGCAATTTATGCTCTAGCAGTAACGTGCATTCCAAAGCTTCCAACTATACAACAGCACCTCAAATTGCACTAATGCTTAAAATTGTGCCATTGAAAATGTTCTAAATATGAAAAC
Organism: Actinostola sp. cb2023; assembly: GCA_033675265.1. Classification (NCBI taxonomy): domain Eukaryota; kingdom Metazoa; phylum Cnidaria; class Anthozoa; order Actiniaria; family Actinostolidae; genus Actinostola; species Actinostola sp. cb2023. The sequence continues at coordinate 384,954 of JAUJYZ010000513.1, read as the reverse complement.
TAAGTATAGATTTTCATTAGAAAATAAGCACTATTTTTGAATTTTTACATGGTATAGTACATACGGTATATATACCAAGATAATATCATAATTATTATGACTTGTCTAAGTTAAAATTCCAAAACACTTGTAAAACTACAGAACATTCTTGAGGCGTGTATACATTCTTAGTAAGCACTGAGACAGCAATTGGAGCAGCAAATAATAAGAGGAGTAGGGGTGTCGAATGGTCCCTGCAAAAAGTCAGTCTTGCAAAATTTCAGTCAAATTTCGTGGGTCTCAAAGTCTGATTTTTTCGGAAAAAGCCATCTCAGAGTCTTGAATTTTGAAAACAGAGGAAATCTGTGAAAAAGTGTCTCGGGCTCTCAAAAATATGCCTTGTCTCGGAGTCTTGCAAAGTCTCACCTTGACCATTCAATACCCGTAGGAGTATAAAATGGCTCCTGGAAAATAATACTTAGGTTTAGGAAAGTGTTGAACATCAGTATCTCAAACAAGACTTCCACACGGAGCTAAAAAAATACTATGCATCTCAGAATGTCAAACTTCAGGTCTCATCAGGGATACAGTGTGACGCTACGAGCTGTGATCACCTTTAATATATTTGCATACTTCTGTGTCGACATAAAACAATAGAATGTCCCACCATGTAGGGAAATAGGCTAACCACAGGGACATAAGTATGTGAATACATTAAAGATTGTCAGAGTTTTGAGGGTTGCACTGTATAGACATATCAATGTCCTGAAGAGCCTTATTTTCCCATTCTATATCCCTAATTAGGCTTTCTGTTGCAATACAAAAGGATTTACTCAACATTGACAGGCAACAGAAAGTACCTTTAGAATTATTGCCAACCAAAATATTTGATATGAAATAATGTAGCGTAGAGTAGTTAAAGATGCAGCCATGGTGTGCCCAGTCACTACTATCTAGACAGCGTACAGTAACCCACTTAGCAGACACTACTTAGCTCTTAACTATTGCTATGAGGAAACAGACAAAGATGGAATCTAGATCTGAAGTCGGCAAGACATAAAAATACAACACACAAAAGTATGACCACCTTCAAAATATTTGCATACTTGTGTCACCACTGTTAGCCAATCAGCTAACAACCTGTTTAAATAAAGGTTTATTCATTCATTCAGCCTTCAACAAGATATTCAATTGTTTTGTCATCATGTCAGACAAAGGCATTCAAATACAGGTGGTCACACTTCTTTCCATTACACAGTAATGGCCTTTGTGGTTTTAGTCCTCAACAAATGATTGCTCTCCAAAAATAAACCAGTAATAACAATTCTACTAGAAGTTTGGGCTATAAGTATAACTAATACAAAATTGGCTGCAATTTTCTCTCTACACAGACTCTCATGTGTCTAAGTTCTATGCTAATATAAAAATATATAATTCCAAAAAATTGGTCATGGACAATGTGGCAAATAATTGTACACTCCAGAGTGTGGTTTTCTTGGCAAGGGCATCTAGTGGTTTCATAGTTGGCTAATTTGGTCATGTTTAAGATATGGATATACTACTCTCTGTGAAATCCACTTAATTATTCTTATAAGTAGTCATATGCCTGCAATAGACACCTTGTATTGAACCACAAAGGTTATCCTGTTCTGACAGCTTCCAGAACATTTTACTACCTGTGGAAACGTTAATGTCGGTGACACACATTATCCACCCAACAATATGTCGCTACAAGTGGAAATGCATATACATATAGGATCATGTCAACTTTCTCCAAGCTGTACCCCCCTTGGGACCAATTGAAGGGGTCCCTGCAAGAACAACATAAGTGATCTCTGATCAAAATCTAAATTCTCCTCAAGATTCTTTGAATTTCAAAGGGGAATTTGGGTTTTGATCACAATTCACTTACTCTGTTCATGCAGGGAGCCCTTCAATTCTTACTGTGTAATATCAGGCTTAGACAAAAGAATTTATAATAAAATAACATAAGGAAAGTGTCCATCTTATAAATGTGTCGGCTCAGGGGACTGTCTACCCAGAGAAAGTTGACTGTATGGTAAGGGGTAGCACCACACCCTATAGCGCAGTGTACCATATCTTAAAGACAGCCAATAGATATACTATCTAAATAACCTAGTGCAACAGCAATAATTACATTGACTTATTTTTTCTTGGTAGATAATTGATTGACTACACGTAGTAATGCGCTATTCTCATCTTTCAGTCTCTGGTTGTCAAGTCGCAGCTGTTCCAATTCCTAAAAAGTGAGAGTAAATAAATAAATAAATGGATGGATGGAAAATGGAGGGAATAGAAACTTTTGTTATGAAAAAGTGTTTTCAATCAATGTTAACTAATATCTTGACTGTAAATATTAATCACATCAGTTGATTTATTGCATGACTACTGAGACCATTTAGTCAAAACTCGTAGTTTGCCATTTAGAATACACAACAAGTTTAAGGGCTCCCAGCGAGTACGTGCCTTGTAGTCAAAATCTAAATTCTCCTCAAACCTCTTTGAATTACAAAGGAGAATATGGGTTTTGATCACAAGTCACTTACTCCATTCTTCCAGGGACCCTTCAGTTATCACTTGGTATGTTTGCAGTTTATGACTGACAGAAGACTTCTGTACACACACAAGTCATGTTTTTTATCTTGTCTAGCGACATAGTAATGAAAACAGTGGTACATGTGTGTACAGTGGTATATAGTCGTTTTCATATGAGTGGGAGGGAGGTAATTATGGTACGGTTCATGCCGTGCGATGACAGTACCGTGCCATGACCGTGCCACATCCAAGCATTCTGATTCGTTGAGCAATGCTTTTGCGCACTGTGATTGGTTGAATACAATGTCTTCGATTCTGTACCGTGACCGTAACTTCATGCCGTAGTTTTCCCACTCATATGAAAACAACTCTATGGTGTACAATGATGCTACATGTGTGTATAGTGTACATAAGTGCGAACACATCAAAAAGTGTTCCATTGAATATCTTAGGAATGAGCAACAAAAGGTTTTTTTAGCAGCCGTCTTGGGGATCAGAACAATGACATTTTCTCTTCAGGAAAATCAAATAATATTTCATTTTTCCTGACCCACAAAGCTGTGATCCAAATCCAAATTCTCCTTTGGAATTCAAAGAGCCTAGAGAGGAGAATTTAGAGTTTGATCATAGACCTCTTGAAATGCAGTACCGGGTCACGCTGGCCTTGTAAAATTAGTTACCTTGTTAGCTCTCTCAAGTTTAGACTTGAAGTCGTCAATCTGCAATTCATATTCCTCTACCTTTTCTGACAGCTTCTGTTTTTCTATAGATTCGCTGTCGTTAATCTAAAGTATTGAGAAATGTTAAGTCATATCTACAGTTTGAGGGGTGTAAGGGTGGCTGAGTGGTCAGAGCACTCGCCTCTCACCACTGTGGTGCCTGGTTTAATTCCCAAACCAAGAGTTTCTTAGTTCTCTCCCTTGCTTCTCCCAGTACTCTTTCCTCCCTTACGAACTAGTGAGATGAGTGTTGGGTGTATAGAATATAGAATGTAGTAAGGAGTGAGTGTGAGAGTCATGACATGACATGTTAAAAAAGCAACTTATGAGGCTTCTGTCAACCCTGACAACATACCACACAAAGGGTACCGGTATTAAGTGTATAACTGTTCAACTATATTTAAACATGCGACACCAATGAGTTGGGAAACTTGTTATGGAAATGTATGTATATAAAGAGCAAGTTGTTATCTGTTTGTTTGTGGAGGTTTTGCAGAGTTTTTATATATACACCTGTAGCAAGTACTTGCAACTTACCACTTTATCATCTATCCTTATATTGGGCACTCTGTAGAACAACAAACAAACATTTTACAAAATATATGTCACTGTTAATATCCATCAATTTCTTGTGAGAAATAAGTGACTCTGATCTCAAAATCTTGCATTTTTTACCTCCATGTCCCAGAGTTTCAAAGCATTAGAGTCTATTTTTACAGACCCAAGTCTCACACTTGAATTTTAATTGCAGTCTTGCAAAGACTGGATTTTACCATCTGGAGGGGGACATTGGGGGGTAGCTGATACTATAATACCGCATCTAAAATTGAAATTTGAAACAACAGTAGTAATGTTTTGGAAACCACCGGAATACCGAAATATGCTAAAGAATTTCACTGAATACCGTAGCCCCAAATCGCCAAATACCGCATACTGCAGACCAGGATGATACCGCAATACCGCATTTCAAAATAAAAAAATACCGTAATATCGCACAAAAAATCAACGGATACCACAATACCGCAAGCCCCCATGTCCCCCTCCATCTGTCACCCCTTCTGCTTTTTTGTGTGCTACATTGTAGCCTGTACAGTCTTAACAATTCACATTGCCTGTGGTTAGCATGTCCATGTTAGGTTCCTGAACAAACAGTCATCATGGTAGCAAGTTCATTGGTGATCATTGCATAAAAATAATGTTATATTAAGACTGATACTCACCCTTTAGCATCTGCCTGAAAGTAAAAGAAAGAAAATGCAATCAGGAAAAAATAGAGGAACTTAATGTACTGTTTGAATTTGTTTTGAAACTAATAATAATAATAAATAATTATCAATTTTACTGTAAAATGAGTTTTAGCACCTAGATGTTTGATAACTAGTTTACAACATTCACATCCATGTTGTAAAAGATCTACAATCATGAGCCATCACCTTCGGCCATTCATGTTGTAAACACTAACTATAAGTTGTAGTATTAGTGAATTTGCAAATTGTCTCTTTAAAATTTCTAGTGGTTGAAATGTGCTAATAATAGTTCAAAACAAACTGCAGTATTGTAAGTGATGTTTTAACATGACATCAATATACTACACTTTGTATACATGTATGTACAGGCAACCAGTGTTTCCATAGACCTTTTCACGGATAGACCAGAAGTAGCTGAACAGAGTGCATTCTGGTCTAGATTCAGTACAAACACAACAATCCAGGTGCCATATAGGCTGCAATAATGACACGAAATACTCCTGACATGTGGAATAATGGCCCATCTAACATTAGTAAAATGTAGTAATCTCTAGTAACTACATTATACGGTGTACCACGTATAATTTTCATTTTATGCTATTCAAATTGCCGTTATACACAAAGAAACGAAGAATAACAATAAAATGAACCTTTATTGATATCTCGTGTCATTATTGCAGGCCATCATGGTACACCGAGGCATGATGAAGTGAGTTTGTTTTAATGTTCTTCTGGAGTTCTTTGATCCAATGTGGTGCTCAGATTATTGTGTTTGTACCGAATATAGTCCAGAATGCATTGCGTTCGGCTACTTCCGGTCTATCCGTGAAAAAGCCTATGTGTTGTGTAACTTTTAAATGCAGTGATTAAATACATTTTAAAGAATATAATAATGGGTTTCAATTGCAAATGTGCATGACTTTTTACAGGAATGTGATATCATGATAGCACATGAAATCTGAACTAAAATGACAACATTAACAGAGTGAATGTCAACATTCAAAGTGCTCCAGACACTATCAACTAGACAAAACATAGCAAAGTACAAAAATAATGTGTCAAGCTAAGGAATCCTAGGAAATCATCCTGCCGACTTTCTACCCCAGTAGTGATATCTACCATTAATATCAATGATGGCAAACTGATATTAAGATGATACAATGGTATCCATACAGTAAATATAGCAATAGACATAGTTCTTTAACACTCAGCCCACCACTTCAGAAGAAGTCTGTCGTTAATATAGTTCTACATGTACATCCTTCACCCACCATATCGATAAAGCTGTATAGAGGACCAGAACCCTTAATCTATAATTTTAGCTTAGAAGAACGGCGATAACAGATGAAGTTTGGCTCTGAACGTGGTATGAAACCCCAGGAGTACTGATACAAGCAAAGCACTAATGTACCATGGGTCATGACGTAGGACTATCTATATCTATCTGTTATTTTCAATGTTCTAATCTATAACATCAGAAGAATTAAAAACAAGGGGTTTTTACTCTTTTTTGAATCTGCCTTATTGTGTTTACTAAGTCTGGAACACCTTTATCAGGTTGAATATGGCACACTATTCCAGTTTAATCTAGTCACTATTTATTAATGTTGGAATTCAAAATTCATTTTCTCAAAAATGAAAAGGGAAATGGCATGAATTTCTTATTTTTAGCAATGCCTTCAGTTTCATTATTATATTTTAAATGCTTCTAAAAATAGTCCATGTTTTGAACTTCCTCAGGACAATCTTACAAACACATACAAACATGATGAAAGACTTTGAAGGACAAGAAGATTCTAGATAAAATCAAGATATATACAGAGAAAGAGGGTCAATTAATCGCAGCATTCTTTATTATTTACATCAAGTTGGCGACTGTTCAAAGAGAGAATAGCACCATCCGTTGGATAACGCTTTACTCAGTGCAGTGGTGAATATTCATGCTCTTTTCCAATAAATATATCCACTGCATAAGTATATGTAGCAGACCTGCCAACTCTCCCGGTTTCGCCGGGAGTCTCCAGATTTTGGACCTCAACTCTGGGTCTCCCGGTTTGAAGACAAAATCTCCCGGCTAATCACATCACGATTTACTGTGAAATTGCATAATACAAAGTAACGATCTTTTTCGATATTAGAATATGTGAACGCTCGTTTATCAGGCGATACAAATCCTGGCCTTCTCCTTTTTTTTTGGGTTCAGAACTTTTTAGGGTTGTCTGCCATTTTGCTTTTGGTATTTGTTTTTTAAAGCACTCTATTTTAGCCTATTTTTCCAGTCTCAAGATTTGAGGACTCGGGGGGTTGGCAGGTATGATGTACTGCTATCCACACTTTGAAAAACAGGAACCAGATCACAAGAAAGCAGCAATAAGGATTTTAAAAGTTAAATGATAATTTAATAAGTATTTCTGATCTATAACTACAATACTGTGGTATTGGTATTCCAATTTCCAGTACACAGGATTCCCAAGGATGATAAACTTTATCGCATTTAAACAGTCACTTACAATATCATCATAACTTTCATCATTGTGCAGATTACAACATTGATCAAACTTATTATTGTACATATTAGATACTTTGGAATCACAGCTACGCTTAATACAATCCAAGGGAAAAGCCACTACTATTGCCATCACAACCATTTCCACTACCAATCATCATTATCAACATCACGTCGTGTACCTCCACCAAACAGCATTTTACTTTACAATTTTAAATGAAAAGACAACATCTCTAAGGTTATCATCATCATCATTGCCTCTATTTATTACAAATAAGGCTGTAAATAATAGCATTTGGAGTAGGTACATGTAAGTTTAGAAATTTATAGATTTGGTGTAAACAGTAGTTGATTTTATCATCATCATTACCATCAACATCATAATCATACAGATTGTGTGATATACTGTTTTTAACAAAATCTTGAGATGCATTTAACACAGAGAATGACTTATAAAGCAAGGGATTAGGAATCATTCTTACCACTACTAACAAGTCTTCGTTGTCATCTTTGTTGGGGACAAGTTGTTCATTCTGCTGTGTGTGTTGTTTCAAAGCTTTCTTTTCTTCATTCTCTTCATCATCGCTCTAGAGTAATTAGCACAATCAATCACTGAACAAATAAATACCACTACCCAGGGCTGCCCAACCGTTGTAGATTTCACCCTCAATTAATTCCAAATTATTGCCCAGTTATATTACAAATTGTACAGATTTCTGAAAAATTGGGAAATTGGTATTCTATACTTTCAAGAGTACACACATACATGTGTATTTCTGTGAATTTTTTAAAAAGGCATTCAAACATTGAAAAGCTTTCAACTTGCGAATATAATGTTGTGTATGATTCATATGTTGGCATCTGCAACGGGGCAAAATTATTACTCGTATAAGAAGTGTAATTCTTTTACGAATTCCTAACTTTTACGTGATTGATTGATCACGTAAGGGGTATTTAAGAGCGAGTATTGCACGGCCAGAATAGTTAGTACTGTAATTGTCGTAAGATAATGCAAAACGCTTATAATGACTAAATTAGATTTGAATACGAGCAATGAACTATGAGGCAGGAATACTGCCCTTTTGCAATTTCTTTCATTAAAAGCCAGTTTGGTGTTTGAAATCGCAGTAAAAATATTTAAGAGTTTGAAGAAATCTATGATAGAATTTCCGGCCGAGATTTTCGCTAAGAAAATTACTGAAGTTTTGTACAATTAATAATCAAATTATCAAAGAAAATTACAAACTGAGACTAAATTTTAGACTTGTATAAACTCAATTTGGCGTTAATAGGCATGATTGGAGGCTTGAGGAGCAATAAAATCCAATTATTAGCAAATTAGATGGGTAAGTCCACACTTTTAGCTTTACAAAAAACTCTAATAAGTGAGAGTGACTTTGATTTCATCGCCAACCAACATTCTGATACAAGTACGTCCAATATATCTGCTTGTTTTACAGTACTTCATTGTCTATCGTACAAGACGGGTAGTCTCTGCAAGAGTACATTCATTCATGAGTATTCTCGCTAAATTTCAGGCCTAAAACCGTGAAACTTAAAGAAATCCTGTCAACAGACAAGCAAAGACTGGCGGCCAAGACCACCTCGCCAACATACCAACTTCGTGCAACTTCGACAATTCTCGAATGTTTTAGAAGTGATCCGAAGCCCCAGAACCAAGAATCTCTACAAATTCCCCTATAATACGAGTTCGAGGGTAATTTGGCATGATTTTCAGGGTCTTAGTGAGTGTAGGATCTAAGATCAAGGCAGCAGTTCTTGTTGTCTTACCTCACCAGTCGGCATTATCACGACTCCAGTTGAGCGACGCTTTTCGCGAAGATTTTTTTTCTCGCGTCTTTTTCTCGCAGTGTTTTCACTCTTCTTCTCTTTCTTTATCCGTGTTCTTGTGGGTGTATCTCCACTCGGTGTCGACTCTGAGCTAGCTTCTTCAGTAGTGTTTACTTCGAGTTCATCTCGCTTCGACCTTCGCTTGTCTTTTCGCGGAGTCACTTCTCTCTCGGCGCTCGCCGGGCTCAATAACTGCTCATTTACTTCACTGCTATCTGCTTGATTACTAGTATTAACATCTGTAATTGCAGCAGGTGAATCTCCAGTGTTTTCTCTAAGTCTGCGATTTGATCTTTCAGTTCTATCTCTTCGATGACGAGACGTTTTATTAAAAGAACCATCTTCTGTTATCTCCGCCATATTTTCTCCCCAGTGAAGTCACAACTCCCAGGGCTTTGCTAGAATATATTAGTCTCTTTGTCACTCGTTATGACATCGGCAAACCAATCAACAACTCAGGCTTAAAGTCCAAGGCTTCAGCAAGCTCGTGGTGCTTTTTGAGAGCTGAATTCAGCCAAAAAGCAAGACAAATCCTTGAAAAACAAACTCCACTCAGGCTTGCACCAAGAGATTTTTCCACACAACTTTGTCATTAATCCCCAGTGCGCATGCGCCAGGTGCCACGGCCAAGAATTTAAGCCGCGCGTTCTGATTGGCTGCAGTTCAGACTATATAAATCAATATATACGAGCCGTAATTGATACATCAAAGTATAAAATGGCCAATCAATCTCCTTATTGGCGCCAGTCATTCAGGTTACTGATTTCTTGAGATGCTTCGGATGTTTTGTCTACGAAGACCGCGCAAAAATCGGTTGGAATTTTAACATTTTAAAATCTCATTACGGAATGTCGGTTGAATCCGGGACCTCCACGGTCAACTCGCATCTTTATTTCATTCCGTTTGGATAAAAAAATATGATCTTTATTGAAGTTGTGCTTAGTGAAGCAAGAATAAATTGCTAGGTTTTGAGAACATCTACCTACAGCTTGCTTACAAACTTACTGATCGACCTTCCGCTATGTCCGTCCCGTCCGTCCATCTGTCAGCCATTCTGTCTGTTGGTCTTTCTCAGGCTATCTATCTGTCAGTCTATCTGTCAGTCTATCTATCTATCTATCTGTCGGTCTGTCGGTCTGTCGGTCTGTCGGTCTGTCGGTCTGTCGGTCTGTCGGTCTGTCGGTCTGTCGGTCTGTCGGTCTGTCGGTCTGTCGGTCTGTCGGTCTGTCGGTCTGTCGGTCTGTCGGTCTGTCGGTCTGTCGGTCTGTCGGTCTGTCGGTCTGTCGGTCTGTCGGTCTGTCGGTCTGTCGGTCTGTCGGTCTGTCGGTCTGTCGGTCTGTCGGTCTGTCGGTCTGTCGGTCTGTCGGTCTGTCGGTCTGTCGGTCTGTCGGTCTGTCGGTCTGTCGGTCTGTCGGTCTGTCGGTCTGTCGGTCTGTCGGTCTGTCGGTCTGTCGGTCTGTCGGTCTGTCGGTCTGTCGGTCTGTCGGTCTGTCGGTCTGTCGGTCTGTCGGTCTGTCGGTCTGTCGGTCTGTCGGTCTGTCGGTCTGTCGGTCTGTCGGTCTGTCGGTCTGTCGGTCTGTCGGTCTGTCGGTCTGTCGGTCTGTCGGTCTGTCGGTCTGTCGGTCTGTCGGTCTGTCGGTCTGTCGGTCTGTCGGTCTGTCGGTCTGTCGGTCTGTCGGTCTGTCGGTCTGTCGGTCTGTCGGTCTGTCGGTCTGTCGGTCTGTCGGTCTGTCGGTCTGTCGGTCTGTCGGTCTGTCGGTCTCCCCTTCGTACACATGTCGTACACCTACACATGCATTGACCCATATTCTAACTTCTACACTAAATTTAATTTGTTGGCCGTTGTTCAGAGGTGGCCATTTTGGGAGGGTTGACCGCGTTTACTTCAATTGTATCTACTTCTTACTACCATAGCTGCATGTATATAACACTGATCGCGAGATTAGTTAGCCTAACAACATTAAACCCACTAGAGATTACTGCCGGGTTATAATATATAGGATGAGTCGATCCTGAAGGTATGAAACACAGATTTCCAAGGCTGCATGTCGACACCGATTGTGAAATGACACTAGCTATTTTGTCTTGTACGCGCGCGTGGAAGGTACTAGGCGGTCACTTTCATGTTGTTTGCGCAGGTCTGGTTGTTCAAATACCGATTGATTTCAACCCAGGATAAGTAGCTAATCTAGAATTATATTTGATATCAATACTAATCTTCTTTGATAAGTTCCTGAGTAGCCATATGTTTTGTATTGAAAATAGAAAGGGCTAAGGCTACAGGGAAGGGATCAGGATCGAGGGGACTGGAAGCGAGGAGGAGGGAAAGGGGGAGGTAGGGGGAGGGGAAGAGAAAGTAAATAAAACTCAGAAGGGGTTAAGTAATGAATACTTCAAGATTAGTGATTGGGGGGGGGGGGGGGGGGGCGGATGAGAGAGGATGTTGGGGAGGGCGGGAAGGGAAGGGGCGGGAAGGGAAGGGACGGGAAGGGAAGGGGCGGGAAGGGAAGGGGCGGGAAGGGAAGGGGCGGGAAGGGAAGGGGCGGGAAGGGAAGGGGCGGGAAGGGAAGGGCGGGAAGGGAAGGGGCGGGAAGGGAAGGGGCGGGAAGGGAAGGGGCGGGAAGGGGAAGGGGCGGGAAGGGAAGGGGCGGGAAGGGAAGGGGGGAAGGGAAGGGAAGGGAAGGGAAGGGAAGGGAAGGGAAGGGAAGGGAAGGGAAGGGAAGGGAAGGGGGAAGGGAAGGGAAGGGAAGGGATATATTATTAAGATTAGTCCCATTGCTGGTAGGTTGCATTAGTCCAAAACCATGGAATGGACCAGGGGCTAGAGTACTGGAATGTCTTCTTATAGACGCAGAAAAACCATCAAATGAGAAACGTACTATGGTGTATTGGATTCAAGGAGAAAGGAAGACAAGGGAGTGGGGCTTATAGGGGTAAAGCCAACGGGTAAAGGGTGGAGGTTGGTAAATTAAGAGCACTAGTCATGCAGGCTAACCTTAGACAATTAAGGTGAAACAGAATGAAAGAGCCGTATATTTGTACATAAACAGCGCACGTGCCCATGAAATGTCCCGATTCAGTCTTGCGCAAATGGACAGAGGGAGGCAACCAATGAGGAGCAATCAACCTATATATCAACCAAGAGAGATATAACTATTATATCCGTACATGTCCGATTTCAGCCCGCTAGGGTATCGATCGGTTTATGCCTCATTGCTATAAATCGAGGGGTGATCGTTATAGGAATGTTCAACTTTACACCTATCAAAGTACGAATAATTCACTTAATTCCCTTAGACTGTCAGTAATTTCTTCCACATGAAGTATATCACTACTTATTGCCCTTTTAATACGTCATGGTAAATGGAATGGTGACCGCCGCCCGGAAGTGTTCATTATATTACTCCGGGGAATATACCATATATGGTTAGCTAGACATTTAGACATGATTTATTTTGGGAGCGTTTGACTTTGACCTTGATTATATTTATAGACGAGCTAAAATGGGGAGAATTTTAATGATATCTTGGTTAGTATTTCTGTGGCTGGTTTCATTTACCGCTAAATGTTTTTACCGATTTATCTTCGCGATAAAAGAGTTACTCTAAATGAATAGTAATATGTACTTTGTAGTTTAGTATTCAACATTAATTATCATCATCCTCATCGTCATCATTATTACCACATTTATGCATATACGCTCAAGAAATGCATTATTATTATTATTATCATCATCATTATCATTTATTATCATCATCATCGTCGTTATTATTATTATTATCATCATCATTATCATCATCATCATCATCGTTATTATTATTATTATTATCATCATCATTATCATTATCATCATCATCATCATCATCATTATTATTATTATTATTATCATCATCATTATCATCATTATCATCATCATCATCATCATCATCATCATCGTTATTATTATTACAGTATCATCATCATCATCATCATCATTATCATCATCATCATCATCATCATCGTTATTATTATTATTATTATAATTTAGTATCATCATCATGACCATTATCACTATCGTCATCACTATCATCATTGACGTTTATCATTCCCATCAAAATATATATCAGCAGCAGCGCAGCGCCATGCATCATCTACGTATACAGTATAGTGCAAATTGACATGTTACAAGTTATGCATAAACCAGGCAATTGACTTCATTGGATCTTCAACAATGACAATGACAATTCCCTTCCCCTTCCCTATACGCCTTTCACTCAACATAAATGGCCACCTCACCCCTCCCTACTGCTCGAAATATAGTTCAGAACACACCTTATTTTATGGTTTGACCAGGTGTTTGTTCGTCTATCGCGGTTTGTTTACCCTGGGTACCAGAGGCCGAGAGGCACCCAGGGTACGGTTTGTTCAAATCAACATTCAGAACGTCAGCTAAACAACGTAACACTTACATCACTGAATCATTATGAAACGGATAGTCAGGTTTTCAATTCGTTCGTTTTCTTCCACTTGGAAACTGTGAGAAGAAAATGAAATCGAACTCTTTTTGAACGATATTTAACTGATTAGATGTCTACCTGCAGCTCTCTTTATAATGGTAACACATAACAACAGAAATAATGATAATAATTGTAGATTCTATTTTTAAGATCAGTATTTTTTGTTCCATGTTAGATTTGTGGTCAGAATATTCGAGAATAAAAAAAACATGTTTAATAATTGAATATGTTTATAATAATTTCATAATTTCTATTGCACAAACGAAAAGCATGCGAAATGATCTATCTTTGTACGTATTGCTGAAGTGTTGAAGTATTACCTCGATCATTTAGGCGTCTGTATTAATTGCAACCATCTGTGCACTGATAAGTGAAACTAACCACAGTACGATATGTTCAATTGATCAGAGATTACGGCATTATTACTAAAAATGTCAAGATTTTCAACAGATTTCCATCACATTGGAGATATATATGAACCGTTTTCTTGGTTAATTAGCATTTTAGACAGAAAACCACGGTATTGGATCGATGCCTAATCGCGATTTTATCACCGAACTACTGAGTCAGGGTAAACCACACAATGAGAAGACTGAGAAGCGCTAAGCAGTAATGACATTCACAAGGGGAGAGAGTGGGGAGGTTATATTCACAAGTTAAAAATCATTGTGTGTGTTCTTTAATTGTCGCTATTTGAATGCCTTATTAGGTGTCATTCGTTATCAGCTGCATGTTCTAACATAGGTATCAATGATATAACGCGCGCTCTGATTGGTTGGTCAGTGTGTGTCCGTAAGCGCACAACACACACTACGGCTACGGACACACGCTCACGTCATTGGCATAGCGCGCTCTCTGAAAATCATGCACTCGGAAAATAAAATTTGCTTTATATGAATTTGCAGTGACTATGTTATAAAACTGAAATGGTCAACGCTTTAGCTGTGCGTCCATCGAGTTATGGAGCACTTGGGAATTTGGGAGAGCACTCGTGAAGCTAAAGTTGCTCTCGGCGTCTTACGCTTCTCTCGTGCTCTCCCAAAATCCCGCGTGCTCCATAACTCGATGGACGCACGCTAAGCGTTGATCATTCCTTAAATAGATAGTCGTTTCCCTACGGCACGGTATTACGGTCACGGTACGGAATCGAAGACATCCTGATTCGATCAACCAATCACTGTGCGCAAAATCATTGCAGTCACCGAATCAGAATGCTTGGACATGGCACGGTACCATCACCGCACGGCACGGTACCGTAACTACTTACCACTGACATGTATTACGCACGCTTTAGACTGATTGCGCACTCGACGTCAAATTAACTTAGTGATATAGTGAAGGGATTTACCGTTCAATGATAGAACAATTATTTTCTGTTTCTGTATGAACTGAGTTTCATTCGGTCCTTCTTTTCTAATTCATCCAACATCTATTGGGTTTGTCGTCGTTACCCTTTATTCATTTCTCATTCATCCACTTGTATCTAGTTTATTTTCAATTCATTCACATCGAGCTTGTGCGCGTGATTTTGTTAAACAGTTTTAGGGAATTATCGGCTCCAATCCTTCCTTCCGGCGATACATTGAACGATGACCTTCATTGAACGATGACCTAATAAACCTCAAGTACTAGGCAGCAGGGTCAACCTTTCCATACCTTCAATAATAAATGATGGCTCAGATATTCAAGTTTAGGAGTTTCAAACATTCTATAATACAAGTCGTTTTAGGTTCCTGGCACTATCGAATACAGAGCAACCGAGAACATATTTGAGTTGTAGATCTAACTACCACTGTACATACATCGAGTGCGCGCACTTCAGTTTAATTACTATAAACGGTTATCTGGGCAGAAATCTTATAATAAGCTTATTGTAAATGGCAACAATCATACTAGACAGATGCAGGGCTCTCTTAGATAGGTTTCCATTATCATTGCTAGCTTAGTGTCAGTTATCAATGCTCAAATATACCAGCTTAGTTAGCGAGTATAATTAACAATCTTATCATCCTCCCATATATCAAAGCTGGCAACCCCTATTAAGCGGGCAACCCCTATACGCCCTATGCACGAGTGCTGGTTTTCGAGATCAGGATACTAGAATCTTTTGACATAAAAATAACCACTGCCATCTGAAAAAGCAATTATTCATCAATATTTTTATCGTAAATGACATTTATAGAGTTTAGTATGGGATTTTGCCGTCATGAGTACACAGCCTCGTTCTGGTGTATTTTCAGAATTAAAAACGTTCATAACTCCGCAAGGACATGTCATTTCGTCCTAAAACTTTTACACTTATCTTATATAAATATGTTCTTTTAGTGGAACATGTTAAACTTTGAAATTAAGCAATTTAGAAAATTGATGTCATTTACGATATCTTCGCGGGATTTTATCCAATACTTTTGAACATTTCCAAAAATATTGATGAATAACTGCTTTTTCAGATGGCAGTGGTTATTTTTATGTCAAAAGATTCTAGTATCCTGATCTCGAAATCAGCACTCGTGCATAGGGCGTATTAAGCGGGCAACCCCTATTAAGCGGGCAACCCCTATTAAGCGCGCAACCCCTATTAAGCGGGCAACCCCAATTAAGCGGGCAACCCCTATTAAGCGGGCAACCCCTATTAAGCGGGCAATCCCTATTAAGCGGGCAACCCCTATTAAGCGGCCAACCCCTATTAAGCGCGCAACCCCTATTAAGCGGGCAACCCCTATTAAGCGAGCAACCCCTATTAAGCGGCCAGTTATCAAGTCCCAAAACTACTGTTTATTGTCCACTTAATATGGGTTCGACTGTATTAGCTCTTCTTTTTTTCATATTTATTCTTCTCACTTCAAAAGTTTCCATTCAGTTTCTCTGTCTGAAACGTTTTGCGCGCCTGTGAAACAGCGAATCACGTGACATCGTGGATAGCCAATATGAAAATCTTCAATGTGGAAAATATTTTAATAGTGTAGGAAATCATATGGTTTCGAGTGCAATTTGGAATACATTTGTACAAGTGGGTTTTCAAAGAGTTCAAAATTGCACGAGCCCGTAGGGCGAATCATAGCTCGTCACCTCATGTCCACTTGCTGTTGTCCAATTTCAGGCCATGACCATTCCGTAAATACGTCTTTTCTTTCTTGTCAACGCATTAATAAATACATTGATATGGAAATACTAAAGGATGTTAATCACACGAGGTTTGAAAATATTGCGGCAAGTAGATCGACTGTCTGTATCGACGCACGAAACTAATAATACATTGATATGGAAATACTAAAGGATGTTAAATCACACGAGGTTTGAAATGGGAAAGCATTGCGGCAAGTAGATCGACTTGGTCTGTATCGACGCACGAAACTAATAATACATTGATATGGAAATACTAAAGGATGTTAATCACACGAGGTTTGAAATGGGAAAGCATTGCGGCAAGTAGATCGACTTGGTCTGTATCGACGCACGAAACTAATAATACATTGATATGGAAATACTAAAGGATGTTAATCACACGAGGTTTGAAATGGGAAAGCATTGCGGCAAGTAGATCGACTTGGTCTGTATCGACGCACGAAACTAATAATACATTGATATGGAAATACTAAAGGATGTTAATCACACGAGGTTTGAAACGGGAAAGCATTGCGGCAAGTAGATCGACTTGGTCTGTGTCGACGCACGAAACTAATAATTTATGGGGATATCTCGACTTTTAAAGTAAAACTTCATAACTTTTGACATAGTTTCACAGAATAGCTTTATTATATATATCAAAGGCCAACAAATTGTATTACAGGAAATTGGAATATCCAATATGCTGAATTGCGTCCGTGAACCACCGTAATGGTCAACTTAATGCTTTAATTATAACTACATAAACATCCACAATAATCAACTACCTCCATCTATTTCTTTATCTTGCAACTCAAAATGGCATCTGCTCACAGAAGCTCAGTAAAATTGGTTGCCATAGCAAAAGGTTACGAGCCACTTTATCATAATAGGTAACTATGGTAACCAGCCACCAAAATTATCTGTCAATCAGGTGAGTAGTTGCGAAGTTCACGAGCCACCTTATCAGGTAACTATGGTAACCAGCCACCAAAATTTTATGTCAATCAGGTGAGTAGTTGCCAAGGTTACGAGCCACCTTATCTTAATAAAAGGCAACTATGGTAACCAGCCATCAGGTGAGTAGTTGCCATTTTGAAATCATTTATACATAAAGTTGGAAACGTTTCCCGCCAAAAAAGGTGCGGTGCGATTTCCATTTTTTCATTACTTCGCCATATAAAACTAAAACTCTTTTGTCGAGGAAATATACGAGCCTCGTAATGGTGCAACAAACACGCTCGAAATGAGTTATGGGTAATCACGGAAGAAAAAGCATCAACTAGAAGACTCTAATTGGTCAAATCAGACGTCATCCATTGTTGAGCGTTTAATTTTTTGGGTCGATTGAGCTGCTTTTCCCGCCTTAACTAATTTTGAGTAGTATACTGCTGACCATCCAGGCTCATACTATTGGCATGTTGCCTAATGAATTGCTTAATCAAGTGCATTATCTATATTGCTATTAGTTCATTCAAGTTTGGCCGGAAGGGAAGAAGACGACATTCTTGTCTAAAATAGATAATATTCTTCTATTTATATATTTTCAATTGTACACAATTTCATTATAAAACAAAGAAAATCAATCAAAAATGACCAGAAAATACAAATATTTTAAGTTACAAATTGAATTCCTAATATTTCTTACACGACTATGTGGCCCTAAAATACTACTGTTTGTTAGGGAGTAGGGAGGGACTGGATGGCGGTGGGTGGTTAATAGATGGTGGTGGGGAGAGGTGGGTAGGTGGGTAATAGATGGGGAGTGGAGAACTACTTTATTAAGTGAATTGAGGAAGTTCATCCTCTTGCCTTCCTACCGGCACAATACAGGAACAGAAGACATTAGAACAACGTTAATTGACAACAATACTGACTAGCTAACTGCAAATACCCCAATAAACATTAATAGATAATGACCACAAATACATTGACATCAATATAATAATATTATATATATAAAACTACCGCCAAAGCGCGCGAAACACAAGACGCCTATTTTTAATACAAAATTGTAAAATGTCTCCGTCGTCAGTAAGCCTGGCTGTTAAGCGCTAATTCTTTTCCTACGCGGGATCTTCTTTATTGGATCTTCATTTTCTTTTTTATTATATATCTACACAGCTAACAATAACAATACCCCTTCAGCTCATTTCCCAAAGTTTGCCTTGCCCTACCCCTTATAGGCCGCAAAAAAGGTACTGGGGTGGTGTGGGGGTAATCAGGAATTGGTTGGTAAGGATGAATTCCTACCGGAATATCGTACACTTCTGCCTAGATAGGGTGGTATTTATATAATATATATATGGTATATATATTCTTCTGTTGATGTTGCTGGTGTCACGTTAGCGGCTTCGACGTCGACAACTTACTTATAACACGGATCAGAGCACCGTTTTCATCTTTCAATCGTTGATTCTCAGACTTCAGGTCATTTAATTGCTGAAAATATGAATGGAAATTACCAAATTATCGTCATCATCATCACATCATAGCCATCAAAACATCATCATCACAACATCATCATAACCACTACTACATACCATCGTCATCTTCGCCATCATCATCGCTGTCATCATCATCATCGTCATCACAACCACTACTACATACCATCGTCATCTTCCCCATCGTCATCACATCATCATAATCGTCATCACAACCACTACTACATACCATCGTCATCTTCGCCATCATCATCGCTGCCATCATCATCGTCATCACAACCACTACACACCATCGTCATCTTCCCCATCGTCATCACATCATCACAACCACTACTACACACCATCGTCATCGTCATCATAAAATATAATGTCATCATCATCATTGACATCACCACCACTACCCACCATCATTCTCATCTTTGTCCTCGTTATCATCAACATCATCAAGAAGGACAACAACAGCAGCAGAATAATAATTCCATCATCGCCACTTCTTTACAATTACTTATCATTATTTCAATCAATAGAATTGGTATTTTAACTGTTCACATACTTTCAATTCTTCAGTTAATTGAGTAAGTTTTTGCTCTAACTTTTCTTTTTCCTGTGAAGGGGGATAGATTTATAAATGACATGTACAGTACTGCATATGGTCCTTAATGGAACTTATATTGGATTCGCAACTTCCATTGGTCCTTTATCATATAAGTGGCTCCAATGGAAGCTAGCATAATGCGCACAACTGCGATGTATAGAATCGTCAATGGCCCCTTATTAGTAAGAGGCTCCAATGGAAGCTACAATAATGTGCCTTGAGACAACTGCGATTTATTGAATTGAATTTTGTTAGGGTCACAAGTTTATCAGTTTACTACAATACTGTCTTACTTACTTACTTACTTACAGAGGATTGATGAAACACCAAGACAACTACGATATGTGATCATAAATGGTGCCATATAACAAGGGTCCCAGAGGGACTTAACACATAACGTACCTGTGTAGTAGTCTCTAGTTTCACTTTGCATTGTTGTAGCTCTATATGGGTTTCTTGGAGTTGCTCTCGCAGTTTTTTCGGATCGGTCTCTGTAATCTGAGTAGTTGTATTGTCCTGTGATAACATACCATAACCATTAACACATAGTATTCTATAGAAGAAAACTTCTACAATGCGACACGCAAAAGAATGGTGGATATGGTAGCGTGTATATATTACTTATTATTTTATTATTAGATGGATAGTTTAGGTCATACTCTAGGTAGCTATTTATAAATAGGCTCTTTGCAGGCATACAATCACGTGGTTGTACAGGGACCAAATAAACTTTCACAAGATCAGTAATGTTACTGGAGATATCTGTTTGAAATGCTATGTCGACCTCCAGTTGTTTGTCAGTCGTTCTAAAATACAGGTTTTTTTAAAGCTTGTTTGCATCCCAGCAGAGCCATTCCCCTTAGTTCATTAGTTACTCTATATCAGCATATGCCTGTGAGCTGCAAGGGCCTATTGTATGTCTAACCTTGGTCAAGACTGAGCTAATCATGAACACATATAATAACAAAGTACTCACTCGGGCTGTACTGAAAGGGACGCGTGAGTCCACTGTAGCTGTATGTGTACCTCTGTAATAAACAATAGAATATCAAATAAATCTATGATATAAGGGAATACTCAACAACGCAGAATGAGTGCACGCACAAGAAGTCTGTTTGGTGTTCAAATGGGCCAAGCACATATTGACAATGACAACTTTTGATTCTTGTACGAGGCTGTTTTCACAGTGCAACAATGCTTCTTGTGTTTGCAATTATATGTACATCGCTAGTGAAAACCTAGCTTACAACGTTTGCTTGATTGATTGAAAGAGTAAACAATGGCAATGCAAGTAGGAGGAAATGGTGTACAGGTGACAAACATGGGATGATTACCTTGAGCCTCGTATCCTGTCCGTACTCTGCGTATGAAAATGAAAGTGAGCATATGGGATTGATTGAGCATGGTATAGGACTAGCCTCCTCTGTCTCTCCAACTAGTGGGCTACCTGTGTCCCCAAGGGACTGAGAGCTACAAACTTGCAACAGGAAGCCCAGAGCAGAAGAGATGATCAGAGAGAGAGAAATGAGAGTATGCTAGTGCAGGACCACATATGGGTAGATTTAGCAGCGATATATGGAAGAGTTAGGTAGGATTGTAGGTTAGAGATATAGTAAGATATCATAACTTATCAGTGATAAGGATCAACACCAGTAACCACTACAAATCCTCATCTCTCTCAATATCATCATCATTATTATCAACCATGCTTATAAAATTCATTATCACCATCACATCCATCGTCATCATCATCACAACACCCACCATCATCATCATCACCACCACCATCATCACTACTACCTATCAAGTCATCACCAATCATCACCACCATCACCGTGACCCTTATCATCATCATCACCACCACCATCATCATCACTACTACCTATCAAGTCATCACCACCACCACCACCGTGACCCTTATCATCATTATCACCACCACCATCATCACTACTATCTATCAAGTCATCACCAATCATCACCACCACCACCCTCATCACCACCATCATCATCACTACTACCTATCAAGTCATCACCAATCATCACCACCACCACCGTGGCCCCTATCATCATCATCACCACCACCATCAAATCCATCATCATCATCACCAACATCATCACTACTATAATTATATCAAGTCATCACCACCACCACCCTCCTCCTCATCATCAGCACCATTATCATCACTACTATCTATCAAGTAATCAGATTATCACCACCACGACTGTGACCCTTATCATCATTATCACCACTACCTATCAAGTTATCACAAATCATCACCACCACCACTGTGACCCTTATCATCATCACCACCACCACCATCATCACTACTACCTATCAAGTCATCACAAATCATCACCACTACCACTACCACCACCCTCATCATCATCACCAACATCATCATCACTACTACCTATCAAGTCATCACAAATCATCACCACTACCACTACCATCATCATCATCACCAACATCATCATCAATGCTACCTATCAAGTCATCACCAATCATCACCCCACCACCACCACCCTCATCATCACCACCAACATCATCATCACTACTACCTATCAAGTCATCACCAATCATCACCACCATCACCGTGACCCTTATCATCATCATCATCACCACCATCATCATCACTACTACCTATCAAGTCATCACAAATCATCACCACTACCACCACCCTCATCATCATCACCAACATCATCATCAATGCTACCTATCAAGTCATCACCAATCATCACCACTACCACCACCACCACCCTCATCACCATCACTACTACCTATCAAGTCATCACCAATCATCACCACCACCACCGTGACCCTTATCATCATCATCACCACCACCATCATCATCACTACTATCTATCAAGTCATCACCAATCATCACCACCACCACCGTGACCCTTATCATCATTATCACCACCACCATCATCACTACTATCTATCAAGTCATCACCAATCATCATCACCACCACCGTGACCCTTATCATCATTATCACCACCACCATCATCACTACTATCTATCAAGTCATCACCAATCATCACCAACATCATCATCAATACCACCTATCAAGTCATCACCAATCATCACCACTACCAACACCCTCATCATCATCACCAACATCACTACTACATATCAAGCTATCACAAATCATCACCACTACCACTACCACCACCCTCATCATCATCACCACCCTCATCATCATCACTACTATCTATCAAGTTATCACAAATCATCACCACCATCACCGTGACCCTTATCATCATCACCATCATCACCACCACCATCATCATCACTACACCTATCATCAGTCATCACCACCACCATCATCATTATCACCACCACCATCATCACTACTACCTATCAAGTCATCACAAATCATCACCACTACCACTACCACCACCCTCATCATCATCACCACCACCAACATCATCATCACTACTACCTATCAAGTCATCACCAATCATCACCACCATCACCGTGACCCTTATCATCATCATCACCACCACCATCATCATCACTACTACCTATCAAGTCATCACAAATCATCACCACTACACCACCAATCATCATCATCACCAACATCATCATCAATGCTACCCATCAAGTCATCACCAATCATCACCACTACCACCACCACCACCCTCATCATCATCACCACCTCACATCATCATACTACCTATCAAGTCATCACCAATCATCACCACCACCACCGTGACCCTTATCATCATTATCACCACCACCATCATCACTACTATCTATCAAGTCATCACCAATCATCACCACCACCACCGTGACCCTTATCATCATTATCACCACCACCATCATCACTACTATCTATCAAGTCATCACCAATCATCACCAACATCATCATCAATACTACCTATCAAGTCATCACCAATCATCACTACTACATATCAAGCTATCACAAATCATCACCACTACCACTACCACCACCCTCATCATCATCACCACCCTCATCATCATCACTACTATCTATCAAGTTATCACCAATCATCACCACCACCACCACCCTCATCATCATCACCAACATCATCATCACTACTATCTATCAAGTCATCACCAATCATCACCACCACCACCGTGACCCCTATCATCATCATCACCAACATCATCACTACCACCACTCTCATCATCGTCACCAACATCATCATCAATGCTACCTATCAAGTCATCACCAATCATCACCACCACCACCCTCATCATCACCACCACCACCACCACCACTACTACCTATCAAGTTATCACAAATCATCACCACCACCACCGTGACCCCTATCATCATCATCACCACCACCATCAAATCCATCATCATCATCACCAACATCATCACTACTATAATTATATCAAGTCATCACCACCACCACCCTCCTCCTCCTCGTCATCATCAGCACCACTATCATCACTACTATCTATCAAGTAATCAGATTATCACCACCACCACCGTGACCCTTATCATCATCATCACCACCACGATTCTGTATCATTGGTTGTCTATACCTTTGAATCATCAGAATCCCTATCTTGCATCCTGCTTCTTCTGCCAGTGTATGTCTTCTCTTCTATCTCCTCATTCGCCTTGGTATTCTTCTTCTTGGCATCTTTAGCATCTTGTGAATCATCTCCACTCTTTGTTTGGTAGAGGAACAACACAAGGACAAGAGGGCAACGTGTTATGTTGATAGTTGTTAGAGGGGTAGTGTTGGAAGTATTAAGGTATGCTGATAATGATAGTGATGATGATGATTACACTATGTTATGTTAGTTGTTAGTCTTCATTAACATAAGTAAGGGGTAGTGTTGGAAGTATTAAGGTATGCTGATAATGATAGTGATGATGATGATTACACTATGTTATGTTAGTTGTTAGTCTTCATTAACATGAGTAAGGGGTAGTGTTGGAAGTATTAAGGAATGTTGATGATGATAGTGATGATGATGATTACACTATGTTATGTTAGTTGTTAGTCTTCATTAACATAAGTAAGGGGTAGTGTTGGAAGTATTAAGGTATGTTGATGATGATAGTGATGATGATGATTACACTATGTTATGTTAGTTGTTAGTCTTCATTAACATAAGTAAGGGGTAGTGTTGGAAGTATTAAGGTATGCTGATAATGATAGTGATGATGATGATTACACTATGTTATGTTAGTTGTTAGTCTTGATTAACATGAGTAAGGGGTAGTGTTGGAAGTATTAACTAAAGGTATGTTGATGATGATAGTGATGATGATGATTACACTATGTTATGTTAGTTGTTAGTCTTCATTAACATGAGTAAGGGGTAGTGTTGGAAGTATTAAGGTATGCTGATGATGATAGTGGTGATGATGATTACACTATGTTATGTTAGTTGTTAGTCTTCATTAACATAAGTAAGGGGTAGTGTTGGAAGTATTAAGGTATGCTGATGATGATAGTGGTGATGATGATGACGATCATCACAATCGGAATGAAAGTGATGATGAAAATAGTGACTAATATTATGATGATGATGGTGATGATGATGATGAGAGTTGTATGATCATTGGCATAACTATTATTACATTAATTTTGCAGTTATTAAATTATTAGTAACGTTATCTTTGTATCAATTACAATAAATTATTAGTACTGTGTATCATTACAAACATGACTGAGACCAAATCTTTACAAAGACGTCAATCTAGAATTACGCAATCACGATGAACGAATACGAAACGTTATTATATATATTATATAAACGTTACTCGAAGGGTTACATCCTACGTAAAAACCGCGGATACGTGAAAACTAGAATTATGCAATACTTGTATATGAAACGTTATTATTATATATTATATAAACGTTACGCAAATGGTTACATCCTACGGAAAAAACCGCGGCTACGTGAAAACTAGAATTATGCAATACTTGTATATGAAACGTTATTATTATATATAAACGTTATGTAAACGTAAAAACGTTACGTGAAAACTAGAATTATGCAATACTTGGGTTACATCCTACGTAAAAAAAACGCGGATACGTGAAAACTAGAATTATGCAATACTTGTATATGAAACGTTAGAGTGCAAACCATATGTCCGTGAAACAGTACTAACTAATTAGTACTAAATAGCACTGATGAAACAATAGAAAACAACAGAAATAACACTATTTAGTACTATTTAGTAATAGTACTATTTCACGGACATATGGTTTGCACTCTATTATTATATATTATATAAACGTTACTCAAAGGGTTACATCCTACGTAAAAACCGCGGATACGTGAAAACTAAAATTATGCAATACTTGTATATGAAACGTTATTATTATATATTATATAAACGTTACTCAAAGGGTTACATCCTACGTAAAAACCGCGGATACGTGAAAACTAGAATTATGCAATACTTGTATATGAAACGTTAGAGTGCAAACCATATGTCCGTGAAACAGTACTAACTAATTAGTACTAAATAGCACTGATGAAACAATAGAAAACAACAGAAATAACACTATTTAGTACTATTTAGTAATAGTACTATTTCACGGACATATGGTTTGCACTCTATTATTATATATTATATAAACGTTACTCAAAGGGTTACATCCTACGTAAAAACCGCGGATACGTGAAAACTAGAATTATGCAATACTTGTATATGAAACGTTATTATTATATATTATATAAACGTTACTCAAAGGGTTACATCCTACGTAAAAACCGCGGATACGTGAAAACTAGAATTATGCAATACTTGTATATGAAACGTTATTATTATATATTATATAAACGTTACTCAAAGGGTTACATCCTACGTAAAAACCGCGGATACGTGAAAACTAGAATTATGCAATACTTGTATATGAAACGTTATTATTATATATTATATAAACGTTACGCAAATGGTTACATCCTACGGAAAAAACCGCGGATACGTGAAAACTAGAATTACGTTAATGGTCATCAAAACAACGCGATTACGATGAACAAAACATTACGGAAAATGTTACAACCTACGTAATATCCGCGGAAACGTGGTTAAATGAACGACAATACGACAGATAAACGTTGGGTTAGTTTACGACGTCTCCACACGTTAATACGTTATTCACCATTCATTTGGTTAGAAGCATTAGCACGACGTACAGACAGATTAATCTACACTGAACACGCACTGTCTCGATATGTCTACCGCTGACTGGCCTGTGAGTGCGTACTGTGAGTTCAGAGTGCGCGGTTACAATCCACGTTACATAGAAAGATGGCGGATCTGTACATTTACCACAATCCTTTGCGCGTATAAACTATTGTTTCTCGTTGAGAGTTTTGAAAACGTTAAACTGTATTGTAACTATGAAGCTGTTTGCTACGTGAACGTGTCACATAGTTTGTAGATCTAAGTGGTACTGGTTCGTAAAGGGTAAAATGTACATGTAGAGTGGATTACTGCATACTACGACCTGTCTAATTCACTATGTCTATTAGTAAGTATGTCGGTTACACAGTCTGTACTTTGGCAGAGGCTCCTTGCCGAAAACCCGACATGCGCGATAACGATGGAATAATAGACGTCTTTGTTGTTGAAAAGCTCATTAAAAAGATGTAATTCTCGTTTGAAGGGTACATTTCTTATCGATATATGCGATTTTGCTTACTATTAGTTAGTTACTTGCTTTCTCTTTCATTCTCTCTCAGCTCATCTCCTTTCGTATCCTTTCCTCTCTTTTCGTTTCCTTTCCTCAACTTTCGTTTCCTTAAATTTCCTCTCGTTTCCTTTCGTTTCATTTCCAATCGTTTTCTTTCCTCTCATTTCGTTTCATATCATATCGTTTCCTTTCCTCTCGTTTTCTTTTGTTTCGTTTCATTTCCTCTCGTTTGATTTCGTTTCCTTTCATATCGTTTCCTTTTGTTTCCTTTCCTCTCGTTTTCTTTCGTTTCATTTCCTTTCGTTTCCTTTCATTTCGTTTCCTTTCGTTTCCTTTCCTCTCGTTTTCTTTGGTTTCCTTTCCTCTCGTTTTCTTTCCTTTCGTTTCCTCTCTTTTCGTTTCCTTTCACATCGTTTCATATCGTTTCCTATCGTTTCCTTTCCTTTCCTTTTCTCTCGTTTCCCTTCATATCTTTTCGTCTCCTTTCCTCCCCTTTCCTACTCTATAATCATTTGTATCAAAC
Organism: Actinostola sp. cb2023; assembly: GCA_033675265.1. NCBI lineage: Eukaryota > Metazoa > Cnidaria > Anthozoa > Actiniaria > Actinostolidae > Actinostola > Actinostola sp. cb2023. The sequence goes on along the minus strand of JAUJYZ010000513.1, from coordinate 357,291 downwards.
ATTTTACAGGGAACGAATACACGATATGATCGGCTTTGAATGACTGAAGCACGAATCTGATACATGAACGTTATTTGTCTTGTGATGAAAATTGCACGATTGCGAATATGAAAACGAAACTGCATAAGAACTATGACGCTACGTAATTAAAACAAAGCAAGAGAGTGCAGAGAGAGTGTTTGGAAATGGAAAAGTGTTGTTAGTGAACAGCTCAGTACAGACACCAAATACACGGCATTCGCGTTGTAATTCGACAGAACTTTAAAACCAAAACTGATCCAATAACTTTCACCGTGTCCAATACCTTTGCGGGTTATTGCGATATCTAATAACGAACAACGTCTTCAACTAAGCAAACATTTGAATCGGGAAAAATCGTTTTCGTTTTTTCATAAATATTAGGACACGAATATCGCGAACAAGAGCCTTTAATCCCGTCTTTCCTACACATATTTCGATGCGAACGTCTGCTTTTTTTATGAGCTGCACAGCCAACAACACTAAGGCTCCCCCCATGTGATTGGGTGGAGGCCTACCTCTTCACTCGGCATGTAGGCTACTCCAGTACTACGCCGTTCTTCTCGCAACCGTCTGGGTCTTCGTGTTACGGAGCTCAATGTAACGTCAGCTTCCTTTCGTCTCACACTACCTCTTTCTCTCTCTTTTATCTCTTGTTCTCTCACCTTCTGTTCCCTTTCCCGTTCTCTTTCTCTGTCTCGAAACCGCCGCCTATAGCTTGGGACTTCGCTTTCTTTTTCTTTTTCCTTTTCTTTTTCCTTTTCTTTCTCTTTTTCCTGTCCTTTTTCCAACTTTTCTTTTTCTTCCTTTTCTCGCTGTTCTCGTTCGCGGCGCTCTCTCTCCAGTCTTTTTCTTCTCCATGTTGACATCTCGACTTCCTCGTTCTCCTTGTTCTGCTCCAGACGCCCTCGCTTTGCTGTAACGTTGTCGTCGCTCTTCTCTACAGAGGTGCCCGTTAGGCGAGTTCTTCGAGACTGGAAATCAGTGGTGGTGCTGGACGATTCCTACAAATAATATGTATTAATCATTAATAAGAAGTAATGATAACTACGAATTTATATTGCTTCCTTTACCCTGGGCGTGGCCCTACCCTCTATCTTGCCCCGTACCCCTTAGCATGCTCCGTACCCCTTGTCATTCCCCGTACCCCTTGTCATTCCCCGTACCCCTTGTCATTCCCCGTACCCCGTACCCTTTGCCATGCCCGTCCTATATGGATCAGAGCAAACTAAGCGCGTGACCTCCCTAAACAAAAATTAGTGAAGCACTTTAGCATTCACCTTGTCAATCGACGGTGTATCGTATTCCATGATAACATTACAAGACGAATCGTACTATCATATCAAGCAAGGTTACATGAAAACTATAGTTATAGACAGAGCAAAATAACCAGGCAATCGGCGCATTTCACCGTCTATTTCGAACAACGCGCGGGCTTCGCCGTTGTTGCTGGGCTGCATACTTTACAGCGACAGCCTGCTGTTCAAATCTAGCCTGCATGGCTGCCTCACACAGGCTATTCTAAAACCTAGTGAGAACACCATTATAGATGTGCCCACATCACGAACAACACTTCACGGTTTTCATGTGAAAATTACAGCAAATTTATCATGAAACTTGTAGAGGTCTGAACCCTGAACCTGCCTTGTCAACGACCTTGAATAATACTAGAAATTACGTCTGTATTTTGAACGAGCTTCGCGCTCCTGGACGATCCGTGAAATTATTGTATTTGTATTGGATCTGAAATACACATTAAAATAGATAAAGCAATTCATGTTCTGCGTCGATGCAGAGTAAAGATATGCGGCTTAAATTCTTTCTCCAAGGTAGAATAGCGTAACAATAGGCCTTTATTCAGCTGGTATTACGTATTACGATAATTGAATTTTAACGGTAAAAACAACGACTTTGGCCAACGCAATGAACAGAAATCATCAACCGCCCACGGGGCACTAATGTCAATAATAGGAACTCAAGGCAGCGATAAACAGCAATATATGGATTATTGTGATCGTACGAGTTTCATACGCTATAGTCACTAATAGGGCACATATGTACTTGATAGCTAATGTAGTATGAAGGGAAAGAAGGGGCGTTAATGGGAAACAGGAATATATGGACAATAAAAAGATCATAAACAAAAAATAATCATTAACTGTGGGAGGCGGAGCTTCTAAGGCATATTGGCAACAAAGAAAGACTATTATGTTTGGATCGCAAGTTGTGGAGACTCCATCGAAATGAAATCAATAAAATGCATCGGTGATCAAACATTCGATTGGTCGACGTTCGAATGATCAAACATTCGATTGATCAAACGTTCGACCCAACAAAACCTCATGCATAATGCACCCAATAGGGTCCAAAAGGCAAACAAAGAAGAGCCCGAATGGCTTGTATAAACTCACTAGGGGATAAATGCTGTCGGTAAATGCGCAAACGAGCTGTCCAAGCAACTAATAAACCATTGATCCATATGCAAACATATGGCCAAAGTGTTTATACAAACATCCATATCAATTAGTCAACCAAATAAACTAGCATAGCAATGACATTACGCTGTATAATTACGCGACAGAAGGCAAACAAAGCACTAGGGTACAATGCAGGGCCCGATATTCAAAGGTATCCAGTGTGTAAAGAATATGGTTCCCACGGTTATGTAGACAATTATGTAGTCAAACGATTTATCCGTGTTTTGTCACGATAATTGATCGATAAAGTAGAAAGCCTTGGTTATAGTATGTATCGTGCATGTACACTGTGTAACCGATCTAATGCACGATACGTTTATTCAGCCTGTGAACATTATACACCAAACAACCCTGCTATACTGTATACGAACGTACTTTTGTAGCCGCTTTTAATAATCATTCGAAACGTTACTCATTGGATAGTGGAGGTGGTGCTCTAACAAAACCCGTATAAATGAACAACGCCTTAAGTATATATCGTGTTGAATAATTGACAATCCATATGTTGGTGATATTCTTTGGCTCTGTGGAAACTCCAACGCAATGAATTCGAAAAACAAAATGCATCGTTGATCAAATATTCGATTGATCCGCCAACGTTCGAATTCATCATCACTCAGGGGGTAAAATGAACAACGCTCTAAGTGTATATCGTGTTGAATTAATTGAAAATCGATTTGTTGGTGATAGTTTTTGGCTGTGTGTCATGAAGAAGTAGACTGACACTATCTGGTCATATCGTTGGATCCACTTGAAATATTGAATTCCTTTAGACTAGAGAATTATTTCCATAACTACAGCTAACCACAAAACAGTCCTGGCTTTGCAGAATCAAGACAAAAAAGTTTAACAAATTCCACTGAAACGGCAAAAATCGAGATTAGGCATTCTAGTAAATCCTTGTTTATATGTCTGACAACAAAAGCATTTTGAAATCGAACATATAATCAAGTAGATGAAAGGCTTCTAAACGCTCTAGAATCCAGCACTCAATATCGATACAATGTAGTAAAGCTTTAGGCGACCGACCGATGCATTCGAGTTCACAATGCGAGTAAAATTGATTGCCTGCTTGTACCTACGCATTGAAATCGACAAAATGCATCAGTGATCGAATGTTCGATTGATCAAACGTTCGACCCTAAAATACCTCGTGTCTGGAGCCCGCAGAGTGTCGATCTCGGGTAGACTTCCTGGAGTACGACATGTTTGGAAAACAGGGCACAAAATCGAAAAATACAGCGATAATTGGAAATTGTGTACAGTCCGTCAAGGAGACTACAGATTGGATTTCACTGGGTCTCGAGTTTGACAAAACTATTCAATCGAGCGTATCGAGTGGCGACGACAGAATCCGGGTCAAAGGGTCAATGAATGCATGTCTGCATGCTGACAGCCGAGTCATAAAACAATCATTTCACAATCTGTTCAACCTGTCATGGGTGTTTGAAACACAACTACGACAACAAAAGTACGCCCTATCACGACAAAATGACAACTTGTGACACCCTATAGCAACATTTCTTGGCGAAGTGACGTTGTGATAAGGCGTCGATTGCGTGGTAGGACTGCGGGAGTTTTGGCAATGGTGTTGTATAAGGTGTAGAATCAACAAGGATTAATCATCAGGGGGCACAAACCATGCAGTTATGTACAATAGTATCTGTAATCCACAATGCGCAAAGTGAAAGAAGTATCGAAGAAAAGAGTCAAGTTGGAGTAGATTCTGAGGAGCTGGTTAAATTGATGTCACAAGGGCCAACATATTTTCACGTGTTTCTTGATTGTTTATATGAAATCGACAAAATACATCGGTGATCAAACATTCGAATGATCAAACGTTCGATCGAAACAAGACTTGATTTCTTTACCACACAGCAGACTAGTAGGAAACAATAGAATTCGACGAAATGTTTCTATGGAAAACAGTGGAGACTTCTCCCGCAAAGATAGGATCTCAGTTACAGTCTAAAGGCCAACGCACACACCCAATCGAAGGTCGCTTTCCATTCGACCGGTCTGTCTGTCTGTCCGCTGATTTCACCAGTCTAGATGGGCCTGTGGTATAAAGGTTTTGTGCGTCCTGTCTGTGTTTATATAGATTATGGCGGCTGCTCGAGTTATATTATAATCAGCGGACAGACAGACAGACCAGTCAGTCCGACCAAATGGAAAGTGTCTGGAGCTACACTGGTGGTACTGTAAGTGCCTCGCCTGTCCTCACTTTTTGCCAACTCCCCCCTCCCCTCCCCACCTATATTCTATGTCTCAGCTAAATATAGGTGACTATCCCCCTTCCCCACCCACTAAGGGCAAATTTTGTACTATAGCAAATACTAAAAGGCCTAGATTATCCCTGCCGACTTGAACTAAGCGATAACAAACGACTTCAACGGAATTATAAAATCTGCTCCCTAATAAAATCCCTATGATCAAAGATTCCATAATCGAACACCAACATGCACGTGTACATTTCACATAGGGTAAATAGATTTTAGAATCAACCAGGAAAAAAGATTCTAGAACACTGACCAAGGAACAGTTGTGTGGATTTGTAGGAGAGGAGATATGGTTTCAGTATGACCTGATGGATTCCAGACGAAAGTCTGTCTAATAGACGCGGCTCAAAGAGCATCGGACGTCATAACCATTCATCACTACAACAATCAACGACGAGCTGTTGATTACTCGATATACTCAAGAACGTAGCAATGGTGTCGGTGAATGTTCAATTCTATGGAATGTCAAAAATGAATAATATTGCACGACAGAGATGAAAACGAAACAACGTGAATTTATAAGGGAATTCAGTATCCGTTTGCGCAATGAAAACGAACCAACGTGAATTTATAGGGGAGTATCCGTTTGCGCAATGAAAACGAACCGACGTGAATTTATAGGGGAGTATCCGTTTGCGCAATGAAAACGAACCGACGTGAATTTATAGGGGAATTCAGTATCCGTTTGCGCAATGAAAACGAAACAACGTGAATTTATAGGGGAGTATCCGTTTGCGCAATGAAAACGAACCGACGTGAATTTATAGGGGAATTCAGTATCCGTTTGCGCAATGAAAACGAACCGACGTGAATTTATAGGGGAATTCAGTATCCGTTTGCGCAATGAAAACGAACCAACGTGAATTTATAGGGGAGTATCCGTTTGCGCAATGAAAACGAACCGACGTGAATTTATAGGGGAATTCAGTATCCGTTTGCGCAATGAAAACGAAACAACGTGAATTTATAGGGGAATTCAATGTAAACGAACCGACGTCCGTTTGCGCAATGAAAACGAACCGACGTGAATTTATAGGGGAATTCAGTATCCGTTTGCGCAATGAAAACGAACCAACGTGAATTTATAGGGGAGTATCCGTTTGCGCAATGTGATTTATAGGGGAGTATCCGTTTGCGCAATGAAAACGAACCGACGTGAATTTATAGGGGAATTCAGTATCCGTTTGCGCAATGAAAACGAAACAACGTGAATTTATAGGGGAGTATCCGTTTGCGCAATGAAAACGAACCAACGTGAATTTATAGGGGAGTATCCGTTTGCGCAATGAAAACGAACCAACGTGAATTTATAGGGGAATTCAGTATCCAATTGCGCAATGAAAACGAAACAACGTGAATTTATAGGGGAGTATCCGGCGCAATGAAAACGAACCAACGTGAATTTATAGGGGAATTCAGTATCCAATTGCGCAATGAAAACGAACCAACGTGAATTTATAGGGGAGTATCCGTTTGCGCAATGAAAACGAACCAACGTGAATTTATAGGGGAATTCAGTATCCAATTGCGCAATGAAAACGAAACAACGTGAATTTATAGGGGAATTCAAGACATTTACCATGAAAAACGTAAAGAAATCAACGGAATCTGAATGCACTAACGAAGGTTTTGAAGAAGCACGTTTCACAAAGTAATAAAATGATTCCATTGATGGATTCTGAATCTCGAAGTTAACAAGACTACGTCCCCAGTATAATCACAGCCCTCTCCCCCCCTCCCCTCCCCTCCCCTAGCAGCGCATGATCACAAATGTTTCTGCGCAGCACATTATGTTTATATGATATATTATATTATCTGAATACCACACCATAGACCCTATATTATATTAACCAATCAGCACTAACCTTCTTAGTATCTTTATCATTATCTTTACTGTCATCATCATCATCTTCAGCGACTATATTTCCAACATAAGCGGTACCAGCCCGCCCCGTTACCCTTCGTGGTTTTCGTCGTGTACTGGTATCTTCTTTACTATCCGACGACGTCGCGCTGTCGGTTCGACTTCGTGAACCACTCGTGGCTGTCGAACTAGTAGTCGCGCTGTCAGTTCGACTTCGTGAACCACTCGTGACTGTCGAACTAGTAGTCGACGATGTACTAGTCGTAGATGCGGTAGTACGAACTGGATAGCTTCCTATACGAGACGATGATGTTTCCTCTTTCTTCTCACGATCCACAAAGCGTGAACCAAATTTAGAGGGTTCAGTTTTGCAGACTGTGGAAACGGGCGTGGCCGTTTTGTCCTTATCAAGAAAGGGGGACTTAAGCCCCCGTAACCCAGTAGTTGGAGCCTGCTTTGTTGTCGGTGAAGTTACACTAGCAGGGGTGTTGTGTGGACGGTTAACGGTTGTCCGTGAGTTTGACGTGGTTGTTGAGCTAAGATTGGTCCTACCTATAGTCCGTGTTGGTGCTGGTTTGCGTTCCTCTTCGCTCTCACTCTCCGTTTCAGAGCTCGACGATTCCGACTTCACAGTTTTTTTGGCGTTAACTTCCTTCTTGTAAGGTATAGAATTCATTGTGGCATTCTTACTACGGTCAGTGGGTCGCGCGACCTCTTCCTCAGACGACTCCTCTTCCGAGCTAGTTTCCGTCTCCGTCTCGCTTTCGCTCTCACTCTTGTCATACTCGAAGGATTTTTCTTTTTCTTTTTCTTCTTTAGGTGACTCAGCAAAGTTCGGTACCTTGGCGTAACGTGGTTTAACAGGAGTGCCTGTTTCTCTACTTGCTTCGAATTGTTTACGTTCTTGATTAATGTCTCGTAGAAATAAGTTTTGATCTTTAATTCTTGTTATCGAACTCCTGAAAAATAACCAGAAAGTTAACATCGCTATCAATATGGTCCCCCTGCACTAACTCCAGTCCGGGTACAAAATGATAAAGGTCTCTCTCGTGAGGAATGATAATGTCCCTCTTACGTTTTGTTCCCAGGCCCTTGGCGTGGTAGGTCTTATTCCAGGGTTAAATTGAATGTATTCCATACGGTTAAATCCTGGGTTTATACTTCTTTTAAACACTTGATACAGTTTTACAACTAACCCAGAATCAATCCTTAGGAAATTCATTCAATCTAGCTCTGGAATAAAAACAATTTCAAGAAATGAACCACCCCACCCCCTTCAACGTAGTGAACCTCTATTGAACAGTGCAACTGACTTGTGATCAAAATCTAAATTCTCCTCGAGAATTCAAAGAGCGTGGAGGAGAATATGGATTTTGATCAAAGATCACTTACAAGGCAGCTACTAAAGGAACAAAGCAAATCCAAGGAGTTGAATGGTCAAGCAGAGTTACTTTTTATGATCCAAAAATTGCTGGTTGAAAGCTTTGCTTAGCTTCTTATGTAACTGTCTTGTTGTATTGGTTGTTTGGTTGGAGGGGGCGTAGTTTTGACCTGTCAATCAGACTAGTTGAACCAATCACAAGCCAGTCAATCTACTTTCTTAAACAATTTTCGCAAAGACAACAACTACACTTGAAGTAGAAAACCAAACTCTCTCTAACTTCTGTTTATGTGTAGCCACCATAGTCCTTCCCTTCTCTATAGCAGCAGAGAGGGCAGGATGGCCACAGAAAGGCCACACTGAGGATTGATACGGTTGTCTAATGGTGTAAATTGTAATGATTTGAAATGAAAATGACTGCGACAGCAAACTACATTGCATTGGGTTGTATTTAAACAATCATTGCAATGAAGCAACGACGACTTCTATAAGTGAAACAAAAGAGTTTTAGTGATGTCAAAATCAATCAATCAATCAGTCAGCTGATCAATCAATCAACTGATCAATCAATCAATGTCAATTAATCAATCAATGTCAATCAATCAGCTGATCAATCAATCAATGTCAATCAATGTCAATCATCAATCAATCAGCTGATCAATCAATCAATGTCAATCAATCAATGCCAATCATCAATCAATCAGCTGATCAATCAATCAATGTCAATCAATCAATCATCTGATCAATCAATCAGTTACATATTACTCTTTACAAATAATTAAATATAAAATGCTAACAATAGCTGATTGACAGGTCATTACTACATATAACAAGTAACATTACATGCAATCTACAAACAATATACAAGCATGCATACAGAGAACTACACAAAAGTCTCCCTAGACAACCCCTGACAGGACTAAGTCATGTGCATTCTTTTGACCATCCAGGAATTTGACTACAAGTTGTCTCATTGTCACCAAGTGTCAACAGTAAAATGATGTTCCATGTTAAATGGGTTCCTACTTCTTCTTATTTCCATCCTATTAAACTACTAAAGCTACCAATCTGGTTCAGCTGGCTTCGGATCCAATCTGGGTAAGAGATTTTTTCTCTCTCTCTCTCTCTCTCTCTCTCTCTCTCTCTCTCTCGTTCTGGGCCCTTTTCTTTCTAGGACTGACGTTCAGAAGGATTTCAAGGGTGATTTCAATGTTTCCTTCATTTCTGTTTGGATCCTACTTTGTTCAAGTCAGGGGCAGAACCAGAGATTTTGCAAGGGGGGAGGGGGGAGGGGCATTCAGGTTGGACATTGGTTTCAGCCAAATTTTATGTAAATATTTTTTTTGGCAAAAAAGGTATTTTGAATTTCCAAAAAGGGGGGGGGGGGGGGGGGTGCGCCTCCTTTGCCCCAACTAGGTGCAGGTAGATCTGAGATAATAGGTATCCATTTCTGTGGATAGTCTTGGTCATTAGTCTTACTGTTGATTAGTTCTAGGATAGGATACTATTTCCAAGCAAGGGAGAAATAGAGAAACAACTTGTAGCCTAACTGGTGGAGGTCATACAGAATGCTTCCTCCTCAAACAATCAATACTACAAAACTCCTTTGCACTAACTTCAAAATGTGGAATTCTTTTCTAACTGCTTTGTCTTTGGAACAAGTGCAAGAGGTTTGTAAATACATGGAGTAGTGGGCCACGAAAGGGATACAACTTGCAAACTAGCATGCGACTGTGATGGCATGCAATGCTGTCAAGCATGCAATAAACAGCAAAAGCACATGCAAAAGTCCAGGGATGTCCAAGAAGACTTTAGGTAAAAAAGAACCAAAACAAAAGGACCAGCTAAATAGTAGAAGGTATTCTGCCAGCAGTGCTCTACCTTCTGAGAGTATTACTACCCCCAAAGATGCAAGGAAAGAGCTCTACTAGCAGACAAAGTGGAAAGTGGAGAAATAGAAAAATGAACAAATGAGAAAAAGATGAGAAATGTGAACACTGAATGGATACACAATCATGAATGAAATGAAAATTAATGGAAAAATGAAAAAGAAAAGAGAATGGAAATAATGTTAGTTAAAGTATTGATCACATGACACAAAACACAGTAAACATGACACCATGCAACTACAAGGGCTCTATATTAAGTGTTAATTCGTGCATTAGGTCTCAGCTTGACTGACATGCTCATAACATTATATTAAAGGCAGCAAATTTGTTATCAGCAAAATAATACATTCTATGCATAATTGTTTTTGAGTTTCATTCAATGTATAACTTGTGATAGTAAACCATAACAGCACGGACTATCCGCAGGACAAATGCCACGCAATGAATGCATCTGAAAAATGCCTGGTTTGTTATGACTGTGTAGAATGTGAGACTCAAGATTTCCATTGCTCAAGTTTCAAAGGTCAATCAATTTTCAATCTCTCTCTCTCTCTCTTGCATTTTAGGTTGTTTAATGTCTTTAATGTCTAAAGTGAATGTAGATTTGCAATTAAACAGGCACTGTAGTCTGGTTGGTATGGACACACCTACTAGTGGAAATAGAGCAATGGAATTCTTTCTGAGAATGGAATCATGAATTGGGTTGATTTTGTGTGTGGATAGAATTGATTGAACTTTGAACATTTTGTTTTTAATTTTTTTCCCCTTTTTTATTGTAGGATTATGTGACCGACACATCTTTTCAAGAGCCTATTGCTGTTTTTAACAAAAAATGGTAAATTCAAAACAGGTGAAATTTAAAATTTAATTTCAAAAGTTGTTCATTCAAAGGCTGAGATAAAAAACGCTTGGGACAATGATCATTAACTATCAGTCTTCATCATCATCATCATTGCATCAACACCAATATCTTAACATTATCATCACCACCATCAAGATCATCATATCATCATCAAAACAGGTCATCATCATCATGACATCATCACCAATATCTTCAACATTATCATCATCATCATCATCAGAACATCACTAAGATCATCATGATCATATCATCATCAAAACAGGTCATCATCATGATATCATCACCAATATCTTCAACATTATCATCATCATCAGAACATCACTAAGATCATATCATCATCAAAACAGGTCATCATCATCATGACATCATCACCAATATCTTCAACATTATCATCATCATCAGAACATCACTAAGATCATCATCAAAACAGGTCATCATCATCATGACATCATCACCAATATCTTCAACATTATCATCATCAGAACATCACTAAGATCATCATGATCATATCATCATCAAAACAGGTCATCATCATGACATCATCACCAATATCTTCAACATTATCATCATCAGAACATCACTAAGATCATCATAATTATCATCATCAAAACAGGTCATCATCATCATGACATCATCACCAATATCTTCAACATTATCATCATCAGAACATCACTAAGATCATCATAATTATCATCATCAAAACAGGTCATCATCATCATGACATCATCACCAATATCTTCAACATTATCATCATCATTAGAACATCACTAAGATCATCATATTATCATCAAAACAGGTCATCATCATCATGATATCATCACCAATATCTTCAACATTATCATCATCAGAACATCACTAAGATCATCATATCATCATCAAAACAGGTCATCATCATCATGATATCATCACCAATATCTTCAACATTATCATCATCAGAACATCACTAAGATCATCATATCATCATCAAAACAGGTCATCATCATCATGACATCATGACATCATCACCAATATCGCCATCACCACCATCACCACTCACCACCACCCTCCAGCAACATCACCATCATCACCTACAGCAACATCACCACTACCATCATAGTCTTTGACATAATCATCACCATCATCAAAAAAGATTGTTAGGGAAAATATTTGTTAGTTAGCTTTAGTTCAAAACACTCATTAGATTGACTCTTGTTTAACCAGAATTTGGTGCAGTTTTGTCTTAACAAGCTTAACTTCACACAGAAAATCTGGAATTTGAATCTGAAGACAGAGAATCAGAAAAGAACACGAAAAGTGCGTAAGTTCAATGGTGGTGATGTGAAAAGACTAAGCAAGTGAAGGTTAGGTGGTAGTGGAGTGAGAGGAAGATTTGTATGACTGTCATGGACAACTTTGGATTGAAATATGGGCCGCGTCGTGTGAAAAGGGCCCAGACAATATTAATAGAGTATTAACGTCGAAAGGGCCCTTTTCGTGTGACGCGGCCCATATGTCTTGAATGAACTGATAACTGAATAGTAAATCAGAGTGTTTTCATTGTGTTCTACTTGTACCCATGTAAATGCAAAAATTGTAACTTTGTTTTATAACTGGATCATTGACAACATGATCATCATCATCATCTCTCCTGTCAGAAAGTCGATCAATCAATCTTTTAACATCATCATCATCCTCAAAAAGATGGAGTCATGTTGACATGTTAAACTGTGTTTTGCCTGATGATGAGTTTGTGAAAAAAATATATGCTGTGATTCAAGCAAACTTAGGAATGAATGGGTATTACTACCCAATGAACTAATGATATAATCATCTCATGCACGATAATTGTAATCAGAATTTAGTTCGGTAATCATTCATGTTTCATCTTAATACTAATGGTACTGTTCACTGCATCTTTCAAGCTGTTATATATTTAAGTGCCGTCCGCTGCCAATTGGCCAAAACTAAAAGTTACCATTTGCACAACGAGCATAAGAGTGAAATTCGCAACAATCGTAAAGTTGTTAGACAGTCATACAAAATATAGGTGTCATGCGAAAGATTGAGACATGCAAAAAAGTGGAATGGTGTAGAGCAGAATGCCGCTGCTACGTACATCAGTCCTGCGATATCATAGTCAGTGTTGTCAGTGTTTAATGACGATTCTTTATGACCAGTAGAACTAGTATGACTAAAAAGAAATCAAAACATGGGTTATCATGTTAGAAGCAAATCATATCAAAACTGTACGAACTGTATGCCTATTATATTGCAACCAGAAACCAGGTTCTTCTAGGCTGGTTAATCAAGGCAATGCTACAACAATATATCCAATGACATACAGTATGTAAGATAATGAATGCTGTTAGCAGTTTAAAGTACGTTAAGCAGTTACTATGGGAAACAAGCCCAGAACAAATTATAAGACTTGAATGGGAATTGAACAGAGCAGTTAGTAGAGCAATGCACTGGAATTGCATGGTTCAAATCCTGTTGAAGTTTCATAATTTTTATCTGGGCTTCTTTCCTATAGTAACTGTGTAAGTTACTTTAAAGCTGGAGGACACATTCATTATTTCATCATTATATTATTATTACTATTCATATATTTCATCCACAGCAAACACATGAAGGAAAACCATGCAAGAACATCGTTACGTGACTTGTGATCAAAATTATTCTATGCACCTTTCCGTAGTGTCCCAGAATTATTCAGGATTCCGCACACGCAAGCGAGGAATAAAAATATTTAGAATTGATTGTGTATTGAGGAAAATATGACTACTGTAACTAATCAAGAACAGGAAAAAAATGTTTATTTGCTTGAGAATTTGTATCTATCTTTGTAATTCTTCGTACGCACTTTTAACTTAAAAGTCTAAGTTTTCTACTGAATTTCTTCATTCTCTCTTAATATTTTCTATCTATTTTGTACCCTGTTCTCGCTTGCGCATGCAGAATCCTGCAGCATTCTGGGAAACTACGGAAAGGTGCATAGAATTTAAAGAACCTACAGGAGAATTTAGATTTTGCTGTTATTGCATGGATGCCTTCTCAAATGTAGTAAAAGTATATGAACCAATGCCAGGGACACTTTCAGATGCAAATAATTTCCTTTGCATAACTGAGACCAAATCATAACATTCTGATACAGTCTGGGTTTTTACACCATCATTACCTGTAATCCTGACATCATTTGGAGTCTACATACAACCATTTATCATCAACTATTTTTTCATTTTATAGAGGAAGACCTTGCGTAGATATTTGATCAAATTGATTATTGATACATGTACAACCATAGCTCAGTGTCATACATACATTGTGTATAACTGTAGTTTATTTCCTTTTCCGAGTTTGTTGAGATAGAAAAAAGTGGACATCAAATATAACCAACTTTCTATAGACAAATGCCCCTAAAAAGGACACCACACCTATAGACAGTCTGCTCTATGCTGCACTAGCTGTGTTATCGTATATACCTAAAGCAAGCACATACACAAGCTAATGTGTGTTTTGGTAAGCAGCAATAAATGAATTTTGGCATTACTACTTTCTCTGGCTATTATAGTAGGATTTGTTATTTGCCAAGATGTTTCAAGGAAGAAAATACCATTCAAATTATTATATATATTTAACTAATAGAAGATGACTCTCCATGCTTCTATACAAAAATAATGCATGCTGAGGTCTTGAAAGCTGCTAGTGGATACACGAGCAGAATGCGAGTGCATTCAGCAGCTTTCAAGACCTCAGAAGTGCATTATTTTTATATAGAAGCACAGAGAGTCATCTTCTATTTGCTTTATAATAGTTGTAAACAGGATTTCTGCTTTGTTTTCGCTGCTCTGTGCTTCTATAGCATAACAATGCACACTCAGCAACCAATTAAAATTGCGCATTCTTGGGAGGGACACATAGGTTATATTATAATTCTTTTTACAGGTTCATGTAAATTATTATTAAGAAATTCATGCAATTACAAGCAATATCTAGAGATTACAGCAACAAGTAACAATAAATTCACAGCAGCTTACAAACATACTCTGAAGTATGGACTATTATGCACATGTCTGATGAATATCTACATTCTCCTTGACTGACAAATAAAATGACTAGCACATATTAGGGAGAATTTAATGTTCATCATTGTATGGACTAGTATGCACATGTCTGATGAATATCTACATTCTCCTTGACTAATAAATAAAATGACTAGCACATATTAGGGAGAATTTAATGTTCATCATTGTATGGACTATTATGCACATGTCTGATGAATATCTACATTCTCCTTGACTAATAAATAAAATGACTAGCACATATTAGGGAGAATTTAAATGTTCATCATTGTACTGATTTTTCTTTGTGTTTGTGATCAGCGGCATATTGCATAAAACGTATTGCCAGGCATTATTTGCTATTGGCAGATGTTAAAGTAGTGATTTTGACTGGCTTAACGTCTGACATTGGCAGTAATGCCTGGTGTTTTACGCAACTTGCACCTGGTGTGTGGTTAAGATGATAACATAATGGCTATACTGTGATTACACTAACCTTCGTTTTAATGGAGGTGGTGCATTACTTTCCAAATTACTTTTTATTAGAGGTGCATTCTGGTATAAATAAATACAGAATATAAGAATTGCTTGCATGGTATACAGTAATGACAGCCTGGTTATCACTAGTGATGCCAGAATAAGCATGAGTACAAGAGGCTTGTGTCACTGTGAAAAATGTGACTGTTGCAAGCATAAGTGCAAGCACAAGAAGCGTGTGCTACTGTGACACCATACCCTAATGCAAGCACAAGCCTCGTCACTGTGAAAACAGGCCTGACACAAGCATAAGCACAAGAGGTTTTGTATGAGTATCACTGTGAAAATGTGCCTGTGCAAGCATACATGTACATGTAAATGCAAGCACAAGCACAAGAAGCCTTACGTCACTGTGAAAACAGGCCTGATGCAATCATAACCCAGGATCAAAATTGTTGCATTTTATTTCCACTTATACTAGTGTCGACCCATCTTCACACAACACAAGTTTCTTATGCTTGCGCTTATCCTTGAGTTGCAGTGAAAACCAGGATTAATTAATACATACAAATGTATGAATGTCAGACTGAATGTCTTTAGATTAGATGTTGAAATAATTTACCACTGTTTTCATTACTACATGTACATGGCAATGGAGAAAGTCACAACTGGTAAGTTTGCAATAGAATTCTGTCAATCATAATTATCAAACATGCCGACTGTGGCTTCTTTGATATCTTTGACATCTAGAGTCAGATTGCAAACTGTAATACATATTGTGGCAAGTACCGCAGTGGAGCTCAGCAGGTCTTCCATGACATAGCGAAGATTATAAATAAATATATAAACATGTACTTACTGCTTTGATTTTACTTTTGTCATTTTGCCTCTTTTTAAGTTCTTCTAGAATTTTTACCATATCAGGTTCAGCTAAATCTATAGGGGTTTGACCCTGGTGGATAACAGATCACACGACAATGTTAATAGCGTGCATCCATCAAGTTATAGAGCACGCGGGAATTTGGGAGAGCACGAAAGAAGCGTAAGAGTTGCTCGAGGCGTAGCCGAGAGCAACTCTAGCTTCACGAGTGCTCTCCCAAATTCCCAAGTACTCCATAACTCGATGGACGCACAGCTAAAGCGTTGACCATTTCTTTTATAACATAGTCACTGCAAATTCAAATAAAACGATTTAATTTTCCGATTGAATTCAGAGCGCACGCTATGCCGATGACGTGAGCGTGTGTCCATGGGCACGAGCGTGTGTCCATGGGCTTACGGACACATGCTAACCAACCAATCAGAGCGCGCGTTATATCATACCTATGTTATAAAGGGGTTTGACCCTGGTGGATAATAGATCACACGATGATGTTAATAATATAATAAACAACTCTATACATGTACCGTATTTCCTCAAATAAACGCCCAGCCTCAAATAAATGCCTTCCTCCAATAAACTCCCCCCCCCCCCCCCCCCCCTTTCAGGAGAAAAACCGTTAATATATGCCTCCCTCATTTAAACGCCCCCTTCTAATAAATGATAACCCATCCCCCCCCCCCCCCCCCCTTCAGGAGAAAAACCATTAATATACGCCTCCCTCTTTTAAATGCCCCCTTCTAATAAATGCCCCCCCCCCCCCCCCCCATAGAGGTGCGTTTATTAGAGACACCCACTCGAAAGGGGGCATTTATTAGAATAGACACGAAAAACAAACGGTGATATATATTCCTGTTTTTATTATTTAAGTAACGCTCCACGTAAGAACGATAGTGAAAACAATAGGCCAAATGCACGGGAGCCGTTAAATCAGGAAAGCGATAATTAAAAAATCCAATTATATATGGCGTGGTGATTGGCTTACGAAGGCAAAAGCGCCAAATTTGAATTTCATTCTGAAATATATTGAAGGACAAGATGATATACCTACTTTTTCCTTTGTCTTTACAATCATTTACTGGTTATTTAGTTATACACAGACTTTAAAGAAAATTGACCGTGGGGAAGTAGCCAAACTCGCAATTTCCTTTACGAAAAGGAGGTCTGCGATGTGTTCCAAAAAAACTGATTGATGATTCTTTGATTCTATTGGTTCGGCTTGGGATCGCAAAACACCTCAGTCGGATAATATGATACTGGCTTGTACACACTGTACACTGACGTGATTTGTATGCGGTAAGGTTACAATTTCAAAACAGTTGAATCCCCTGATACAAACATGTATATAATAAAGCATGAATACAGAAAACAGACAAAAACTGAAAAATGACACTCATTATGACGTACTGTGTCTCCCAGCAATGTATATCAAGTCACAAGTTTGCGGCAATAATGCTTTGTAGCATCGACTATTGAGATGAGAGTTTCATAAATAATTTGGCACTTCATTTCCACAGCTCTTCGATCGCGACAAAGGAGACCAATCTTCTTGAAGGATATTCTAGTTTGGTGACCTTTGGTACACTGACACCAAACCAAACCACACGTCATGCTCGTTGACATACACGTAGCAACAAATGTCCCATCTTTCGTTCAAGCATTAATTTGAAACCTTCCACGTACTTAAAAGTGATTTTAAAGTGTATATGACACGAATTTTTTTATTTTGAAAATCGATTATATATGAAGTGAATAGTGGGATGGTACAGTATTTTGTGATTTGAGCTTCGCATTTGCGAGTTATGCTAATTCGGTGACGTCAGATTGTTTTTTTCCATAACTTATTTCTATTATTTCAAGTAGCATTCTTTTCTGAAATAGAAAAACAAGCTTAACATCATTTATATAAGTTGTAGAAAACTTTTTGCCAGATTAAAAATGTTAATAATTTGCACAAGGGCGCTCATTTTTGTATAATAAATTAAAAACAATCTGATGTCACCAAATCACAATATCACGATTTCAAACCTTTATAACTCGCAAATGCGAAGCTCAAATCACAAAATACTGTACCATCCCACTATTCACTTCATATATAATCGATTTTCAAAATAAAAAAATTTGTGTCATATACACTTTAAACTATTACAGAAAATATTTGTTTCGTTAAACAGCTTTAAAAGGTAATATTTGAGCGATATTCTATGATCAAGGGCATCTCAGCATGACGTCATCCTTTGTTGCCATGTGGCTTGAGGTGTGGAATATCTTTTCGACTGAAGCGAATGCCCACGAATGCCCACGGTCAATTTTCGTAAAATTCCGTGAAATGGTTGATACAATGGTCTATTTCCATATTTGGAAGTTTTAGGAGAGTATATCGCAATAACGCGGGAAATATGCCAGATTTCTTTTTTCAGCCAATCAGAACTTAGAATTTTAATTGGTTAATCCCATTACGGTTTTGTTTGCACTGCGGTTCAGCACTATCGCTCTTACGTGGAGCGTTACTTAAAGGAGCACTCTCATAGGTAATGCATTGCGCGCCGTGTTATTGTTTACATACAGGATACTACTTAGATTTGACAAGAACGCACGTGAAAAGTACATGTGAAAAGTTTGCCTTTCGAATTCCGATACGGATCAGCAATGGCAAGTCCGGAGTTCTCCAGAGAAACTCTT
Organism: Actinostola sp. cb2023; assembly: GCA_033675265.1. Lineage (NCBI taxonomy): Eukaryota > Metazoa > Cnidaria > Anthozoa > Actiniaria > Actinostolidae > Actinostola > Actinostola sp. cb2023. The sequence continues at coordinate 338,442 of JAUJYZ010000513.1, read as the reverse complement.
CCTTCTCGTGTGGTAAGTAGAAATCTGCCATTTTCGTATCATACGAAAATGGCGCTGAGGGGTTCAAGGCGCGCAATGCATTATCTGTGAGAGTGCTCCTTTAAATGTCTACAACAGACTCATTACCGTTTATGTTTTTCATCGTATTTTTGATGACTCGGGATACATTTCAGAGGCAAAATTTGGAGTTTCAAAATATATGCCCCCCTCTTTTAAATGCCTCCCTCTAATAAACGCCCCCTCTAAAACTTCAAATTTTAAATAGAGGAAATACGGTAATCATGAGGGTAATAAAACATTGGCTGAACATTCATCTGGGATCATACATGTAGAGAGCACATCAATGACCATGCTCGGGGATCCAGCGGTTTTTGTCCGCGCTCCGAAGTCACCGGCAAAGAGAACCAGCTGGATCAATTACCTGCTATTACGAGTTCTGTGGCGTGATATGAATCTTGATTTTGATTGGCCCTCTTTTTGAGGGTAAAAAAGAGGGCCAATCAAAACTCGACCATAATTTTCAAAGATAGCGTCCATGTTGAAGGATGTTTTAAAGAAATGCATTTGCGTGATGCGATCAATCACGTACTCTAGTTTTTCCCCGGGATCGATTTCCTAAAGCCAGAACAGTTCATGGACCTTCATGGTTCTCGAAGTGTTTATTTATTGTTAAAAAAAAAGGGGAATGATATGTATTTGCACAGCTACCGACAGGATACGGCAAAAGCTTGATATTTTTGCTGTGATATCTGATCCTTAGCGCTGGTAAATGTGTTGTTTGAATTGGGAGGCCAGAAACGATTTGAAGCTACAAGTACCGCCAACTGAAAGAATACGCACCACGAGTACGGAATACGGAGTTTTCAGCGTATATATCATTATGAACAATCTGGACTTCAGTTGTCACTTCATTTTTGACATTTCTTTAGGGTCTGAAATGCGAGCTATACTAAATCCGTTTGAGAGCGTATCACGCCCCAGAACTCGTACTAGTAGGTAATTTATCCAGCGGTTCTCTTGGCTGGTGACTTTGGAGCGCGGACAAAAACCGCTGGATCCTCGAGCATGATCAATGACAAAAGTCAAGTGTCAGTTGGGCTTCCTGTGGAATGTCCGAGGTAATAAAATAATCAATAATAAAGTAATAAAATGATCTCCTTTTTTCTTTTTCCATGTCACGAATCAACAGCACATGGTCTCTTAATTCTTATTACTTGGCGGGCTGCCTGTGGCAGACGCCGAGTTTTAAAATAGGCTTTCTTTTTCTTCGTCCGTCACAAATTGGCAAGTCGTCATGACAAAGCATGCGCTCAAACGTATATCGCAGGCTCATTCATACGAGATGTGCACGTTTGACTCATTCGATTCGATGAACTGGGAATCTTCCTCTTTCGGACGAAGCTCATGACAAACTGAAGTCATTTTGTCGATAACTGATCGCTAGCTTGCTGGTAGATACTCTCAGATAATGATCACATATTTTCTACAAGAAACTCAACAAAGCCAATAAGCCGACCCTCACTGCGAAAGTAATCGTAACGAGACGTTGTCTAGACATCACTACACAACAACATAACACCCGCCGAGAAAACGCTCTCAGAGCGTCTTGTTTATTTATTTGTTCTTATTAATTTTTATGTTAGTTTTTTGCACTTTTCTTCTTGTATATAATGTAAATATATTTCTCTTGTAATGGACAACGATCGTAGAGAGTTGGTAATGGAGAGGGAAATGATTTCCTACATGGACGAGAGGTCCTGGAGCGAGTTATGTAAATTAGGGTATATATGTTGTGAAGTGTCACATTGAGGCCATTGTGGTCCTTGCTTGCGTGATGTACGTTTAATTTATTTGATGGAATAAAGTGAGTTGTGGGCTTGGACCTGCCCCCGCACAGTGTGTACTGTGTTGTTAGGACTCGAGGAAATATTAGGAATGAGATTATCCATTAATCAAAGTTAACTGGGAGAACAGACAGCGTGTTAGCAAATAAGCATGCCATGGCCTATTGACAAGTTAATATATTTTTTATATTCCATATTTTTATATTCCTTATTTTTTTTATTCCTTATTTTTTTAATGTGGTTACTAGTAAGCAAAGTTAACTAGGAGAGATGCCAGGTCAGCGGTATCATTGGTACTGCGCATGCGCCTGGCTCAGTTGCTCGCCACGTTGCTCGCATGCCGCTTGCTCCGCCATTGCTCGTTGCTTTGCTCTGCCATTGCTGGTTATTGTTTTTTGCTTTTTGAAGAAGAAGGAGTGGTAAGTATAACAAGTTTTTATATTCCATGAAGGGGGTTATTTTAGGTTGCCATGGTTACCTCCTTATTGGCTTGTTGCTTATTGCCGGGAATTCTGCTGTAGTGAAGGCACCTACATCCCACCCCTCTGCTCGACAAGTTAATTTTGTAAAAAGGATAGAGACTTTTGTATATGCGTTTTTTAAGAAATACATTATTATTATTAAGAACTTACCACTTTATTCCTAGCATTGAAATCAGCCCCACTATCTGCTAACACCTCACATGCCTCTGTTTGGCCCCAGTGAGCAGCTGCATGTAATGGGTTCCATCCATCATTATCTTTTGCATTAGGGTCTACATTTAGTTGTAATAGTAACCTGTAAAAAGAACACAACAGGGTTACGTCTTACAGTTTTCACTATAAATGCAAGCACAAGAAGCATATTTCACCGTGAAAATGGTCCAGATGCAAGCATAACAACAAGCAGATGTATCTTCCCCCCAATATATATCTTGTGCCTGCACGGTATGTTTGTGGTGGGCCCTTTTTTAACTCGTGGATTACGTAGCATCCATGAGTTATTGGGATGAGTTTGGAGAGGGAAAATGGGCTCCAACATTGTAAACTCGTTCCGCAGGACTCTCACATTTCATACAAAATGGCGACCATGCATGGGAAAGTATTTTATCACATATTGCCAGACAACTGTCCGGTGCTCCATACATTTCTTTGTAAATTCTATCATTTTTGATTGGCTGTAAGTCGTTCAATATTGACCCGATTAACACCAAACTTTGGGTTTTTGCTTAACTCGATGTGCTCTGTCTGGCTATGTGGGTCTTGTGTTCATTATCACAATATTTAGGGACTCGTACCCAGTTCCCCACGGTTTGAAATCCAGCAATGGGCTGCACGCTCTCTGCCATATTATAAATCAATTAGTCAACTCGCGTTCATGCACCCATTGCGCTATAGACGCACTCGAGAAAATATAAATAACTCTTAACAAGCTAGAGTCGCACTCAGCCACTCTTACGCTTGTTAAGAGTTGTTTATATTATTTTCTCTCGTGCGTCTATAGCGCAATGGGTGCATGAGCGCTCGTTGACTAATTGATAATTAAATGATTACATTAATTACAGTAATAATAATAATAATTATAACAACAGCAATGTTTAGACAGGAAGCTCTCGTCACAAATGTGGTTTTCAGAGAGGTTCTGCTGAAAAAATCTAATATAAACAGCTTATAACATTGAGGTGTGATCAAATTGGTTTGAGTGTACAGTTCACACAAGGCTTTTATTAGGAGGTTCTAGCTACAATGTGCCTGTCTACTCAAGAATAGCTGACAGAATGTCCTGTCAGAGTAGACAGTGAAATGTGTTGGTTAGCAGCTTATTTTGACAACTTTCACATGCGACGACAACATTGGCAGTGTTTAGGAACTAAATAACATTATTTTAATGTAATTTAGGAAAGGTTAAACTTGGCAAGCAGTCTTTTGTATTATGCTTATTTAGGAAGACTTCTAGTGTGATAATAATAATAATAATAATAATAATAATAATACTCAACTAACAATAATAATAATACTTGACTAACAATAATAATAATAATAATAATAACTATGCTGATCATTGTTAGGCTTCTTTGTTACAGCAGAATTGTAGTGACCCTCTCTATTCCCACGCCCCTTTATTCATTCCAGTGGGTTGTTTTCACTCTCAGATTAGTAGTGCCTTCCACTATTCGTGCTGTGTGACAGGTGTTGGATGATGGACCGTGGCAGAGTTGCCATGGTTACCTCCATGAGGGGCCTGGACCAGAGCAACCAACCCCAAGCTCATCTACATTTTATTGGTGTTTTTACTTACGCTATAACTTTTAGATATCCTTTAGAAGCAGCTACATGTAGAGCAGTTGCTCCTGTCATTCAAAGGAAAAAAAAGTTAGCATCAAAAATAAAAGTCTGCATAACATACATGTATACAGATGTTTCAAAATTGTTGTCAATAAAAGCACTCAAGCCTACGCGACAAGACCAAAAGACAGCATTGATTGGTTGTTTGTTTTCTACAAATAAATGTTCTTTCATGCTCGAAAGCAGTGTTGGCAGAGTCACCACAAGTCATCATCATCACAACAAAAGGTACATTGTAATACGCAACTTCAAAATTGGGTATATAACATACTGTACCAATGTACTAGAGTGCAAACACTAAAACCGTGAAACAGTACAAACTCTAATAGCACCAATGAAACAATAGAAAACAAAAGGTCTACATTGCACTATTTAGTGCTAATTAAAGTTAGCACTGTTTCACGGTTTTAGTGTTTGCACTCTAACTCCTCATGACTGTACATGTAAGTTGCTTGGCTGCCATGGGTGCCTAGCTATAATATGCAGCCCGAAAAAGTCCTCCATCAATTGTAAAGTGCATTGAGACAATGTGACATGCACTATATAAGAACCGACTTATTATTATTATTAATATATGTTATTTACTCTTTGCAGTGACATTACTCATGCTTCCTTCAACCTTGTCATGTAGCATTGAGTGCTTTTACCAACAATGTTTATTGAAACAGCCATAGAAATTATTCATCAAACTTTGTATCAAACAAGGTACAGATAGATGGTGTAACATTGTCGATTATGAGGAATAGTGAAATCGGTTCACAACATACAATGTGCCATATAATTATTGTGACTGCACTTTCCCTTGGGATTGCTGGTTTGCAATACACGTCACGGCGGTCATCTTGGTTGAACTTCAACAAACGATTGCTCATTAGTGTCTATTGTTTGTTCAACCAACATGGCCGCCGTGTCTTTATCTCTTGATTCTCAAGGGATTGATTGAAAACCAAGAATAGGCGACATCCAGTATGAGGAATAATTACTGAAGTGAGCCGCGATTAATTCAGCGGTAATCTCCAATTAAAACTTAAGTTTCTTCTCCATAAAAATAAAAACAATCAAAAATTTATTTAGAAAATGAATGTACATGTACACAACATTCTCTTTTGTTTTTATCTAAAGATAAATTTAGGCTACAGTTCTTTAATTATATAAAGTTATTATTATTATTATTATCTTACCTGTTCTATCAGTTCTTTAATTATATAAAGTTATTATTATTATTATTATCTTACCTGTTCTATCTTTCAAGTCATTTATACAATTCTTGTTTAGCCAGCTTTGGGCATCTTCTAACATTAATTTTTCTTCTACATTACGAGCTTCTTCAGCATCAATTCCTAACAATGTGCAATACAACTTGTTAACAACTACTGACAGTATCCACAGGCCATAGGGAAGGGCTGTCATATGGCAACTAGCTGATCCACAATAGTGACCAATACCAGCCTAAGAATACATGTATCATAGTCAGGGCATATGGTATAAAGATGCGGGGGGAAATCAAAATTATACGGGATTTTTGGCGAATTATGTGGGAAAAATCGCAAATTATGCGGGAAATTATGCGGGATGATTTCATACATTTTTAAGCAGAAATAAAATTGTTTTATCGTGTTTCACTTCAAACAAGCCTATATTATTATACAATACAATACAATTGTATATACAAGAATATATATTACTATTATTACTATTATATTGCTTCAAGTTAGAGGTAATTTCTCTTGCATGCTTCATTCATGTCCTTTTGAAACTGAATTGAAACTTGAAATGAACAACTCCTTCAATTTGACCGTAAAGATTATAAGGGCTGTTTCCGACCAATCAGAGAGAGCCGTTCTCGCGGTAATTTGCATATCCTCAGTTTTCTTCCATACTGCGGCGATATTATAAAAGGGCCGAAATAAAAAGCCGGTACATGTATTAAAGAGAGATGGTTGATTGTCTACTAGAAAGTCTACATTAAACATCAACTGAACCTAAGTATTCCGTACAAGATTGCACGTGGGTATTGATTTACTCAATCGCGAGCTGAAGCATTTATCGCTTTGTGACGTTTCCGTTTAATTTCCTCTGTTGATTCTCTTACAACAAAATTATCCATGTTTTTAAACCATAATTGAACTCGCAAAATGCTATGGAGGAACTCGATCTGAAAAGAATTCAGCACATTTTCCCGCGAAAAACGTAAACACAGAGTTTTTTTCTATTCCAAATTGTGATTCACCACTTTAATTTGGAAACCTCTAGATTTTCCACCAATAACGAGGCACGTTCTATCAAAATTTAGACAACAGGCCCCCATGGTTTTTAACATACCCTTGTCATTCCCGTGTGAATCATCCATTCGATTGCTCAATGTTCGACGATTTGGTAAGGAAATCTACTGACAACTTCGGATAAATTGTGAAAGAATCTTTGAGAAATAGTGAAAATACATGTTTTATGATTTTCTACTCCAAATTATGCGGGATTATGCGGGAATTGCCGGATTATGTGGAGCAAGCCAAATTATGCGGTTCTGCATCCGCGCATCCTACCATAAGTCCTGCATAGTATTACAGTATCCACATGAAATAAACATTTCATTCATTCATTCATTATTCCATTAACTCACTTCATTCATTCAATCAGAATGAGCTGCATGTACCTTCTTGGACAAAAGGTGTTGTTACAAAATCGTACTTTAGGTAAATTTCCCTTTCATTTCTTTTCATTGTCTCTGGCTTATCATTGTCATTATTATATGTTTTTAAATCTACAAACGTTTCGATCCTTCCTCGGATCTTCTTCAGTGTAACGATCTTAACTGTGGTAATGTGTACATGCTATTTAAAATTACTAGTGTGTACTAGTGCTAGACTGATCAACAAGAGTAATATAAATCCAAAATGTGTATAGTTTCAACCACGTGAATTTATTTTAATACCGAGCTTTCGGACAATGTGTCCATCTTCAGGGCTGGTGAAAATGATTACATCATGCGTGAGCTATTGATATTTATAAAAAATGGTAACTAAGAGACTAAATGATGAGAGCACGCGCATGAGCTAGCGCGAGACGATTAACAATATAAAATAAAATAACAAACATGCGCATCCTTTCATCCGTTCATTCATTTATTTTTTCATTCATTCGTTTACTCTTTTATTTTATTTTGTTCATTGTATTATTCAGTGTTGCGCATGTTTATTATTTTATTTTATATTGTTAATTGTCTCGCGCTAGCTCATGCGTGTGCTCTCATCATTTAGTCTCTTAGTTACCATTTTTTATAAATATCAATAGCTCGCGCATGATGTAATCATTTTCACCAGCCCTGAAGATGGACACATTGTCCGAAAGCTCGGTATTAAAATAAATTCACGTGGTTGAAACTATACTGATTCAAAGAGTAATATAGTATATTTTACACGGGAAATATGTTACCTAGTTTTTCAATTTCATCTGTAAGTATGTCTTCCATATCTTCTTCCTCAGCAAGATCAAGTGGTAATTCACCTTCATTGTTGACAGCTGCAACATCAGCACCCTTTTCTAAAAGATATCTACAACAAATACTACCAGTTAGAGCAGAGCATTTAGAGTTACAACAATTATAATTGACAATACAGTGGAACCTCGCCATCTTGAACTTGGTTAACTCGGAATACCCTCATTCTATAGACCGAATGCAATATTGGCGTCCAATTTCAATTGCCATTGTTCTGGACTGACTAGCCTCTCATACAGGTGAAAATGCTTTTGTGTTTCCACATGAACATGAGGCTAGTCAGTCCAGAACAATGGCAATTGAAATTGGACGCCATTATTGCATTCGGTCTATTTTCTTGTAGAATTTACTTATCTCAAACTTCTGCTATATAAAGCAAGTTTTTCCTTATCATGACAGTCTGAGATAGCAGGGATCCACTGTATAGAGTCGTTTTCGTATGAGTGGGAAACCCACGGTACCGTGACACTCAAATGGTTTCCTTTCTGAACCAATCAAAAAGCATGCAGATGCATATCATCCAATCAAACTCTTTCAATACGGCAAGGCGCGGTGACGGTGCGGTAACTATCCCACTTATAATTATGAAAATGACTCTATCAAATAACATTCTGTACAATGTATATATAGCAGCTAAAGATATGCAACTTTTAATAGTAATAAGCAACAATAATTTTATTGCAAAAAAAGTTTTTCTGGAGTTGGTCACCCTATGAATTCAAGTAAAACAATTATTAAAGTGGGGCAAATTAGTTTAATTAAATGACAATAGAAATCATTCACATAATCCAGGATTGATTAACCTTTGAGGATATACATGTAGACCCAGAAAGACAACCTCAAGGTTGTATATGTACCTATTTCAATAAAGATCATCGAGGATATCAGTCTATAGGCGATAGGTTATATACAGTTCCAAGACCGAACTGCATTATGGTATAAACAGCTTGAATAGCTAAAAAGCAATGAAAGGCTGTATGATATCATACCTACATGTATTTTAATTTCAAAAGGTCAAGACAAATTTTGAATCAAATTTTATGAAATATTTCTGGCATACATGCCATTCAAGCTGTTACCATAATGCAGTTTGGTCTTGGAACGACCTATAACCTAATGCCTATGGGCTGATGTCCTTGACTGCCTATTTTTTTGAAATGGGTGTACAGTATATGGTCAATAAACAGATGTGGCAGGTTGTGGGGAATGTGGAAGTGTGAACAGTATGGAACATTTCATTAATTAATAATAAAGATATAAACAATGATCTTTTGTTATGATATCGCCACAAACTGACCAATGTCACACCACCACCACCATGGCTGTATTTGCTTTTTGATTATCTTAGTTTCTCTACTGGAGGTCAAACAGGAGTGTGTACAGTATTGAAGCTGTACAGCAAGTTATATTGCAAAGTTGCATATAAAAAGTACTGAAAAATATTGTAGTTGTCCTCGAAATGTGCCAGTTGCCAGCTTACATTGTATTTGAACATTTTTAACTTTGGATATTCGGTTAAATAACACTTGCGAGTCACAAAGGCTACTAGTTATTTGTTCTCACGAGTTGAGGTTATATTACACATTTATCGAATTCATGAATAATTCATGAGACAAATACAATAGAAATCATAAGCGTAGCAGACATCTGTAAATCGGCAAGAGATTTGTCCTCATTTGCATTCAACTTTAACTTGGATTTTCTTGGCCAAACTGTTTCCTATCATCCAAATTATAGTAAAACATCCACTTATACATCGTTGGATTCGATAAGTAATATTAATACAATATCGCGTCCGCTCATATTGTATATAGTACTTACAAGCAGTACTGTAGAGGTGATAATAATGTTATTATCCAAGCCATTTCACCACCATAGGAAGCCATTATATTATTACTTTTGATTATTTAGTATTCTGCTATAAAACCTACTTTATCTTGTACTATTACTACTAATAATAATAATTTAAAACTTCTATGGCGCAAATTCACATGTGAATATGATCAAATGCGACGCAAAAAGAACATTATTATGTCAGTGTATAAATTGTACAATATATAAATAGACTTAACATTTGTTAACAACAATATTGTTGGTTTATCTTCACAAATAGATCTGCACCAATTAATGTTTTTCAGGTGATGAATAATGAACCCAAATAAGAAAACGTTTCCAATCATGCAAACAATATTAGCATAAACAAGACCTTATTTTAAATTTCCCCAAAAAATGAGGACAAAACAACCCAAGAATAAGTATTTCTCATGTAAATCAGCTTCTTTGCTGCTGTCCCCAGGCTATGAACTACTACATATATTATTGTGAAGGGAGGGGTACTCTCCATAATTTATGATGGGGGTGTGCCATCCAGACCTCTGATGTTCCAGTGCAAAAACTATAATTTTCATACCCTGATTTAACTGTGAAACAAGATGCACAGGAACAGTGGTTTCACTATGTTTTCATGTCTGACTAACTTATCACCATTTTCAGTACAAATAGCCAAATAACTACCGTTTCAGTACTGGAAGGCCTGTAAACCTGACCCTAGTGCGCAGCACATACCCAACTCATCTATAATGGGAGTACCCCTCCCTCGCCCTTTGCAAAAAACTTTGCAATAAACTGAAACCAATTGGGTTAGTCAGTGAATGTCTCAACATTGTCCACAACTTTTAGTATACCAACACAGGAAGCCCAACCAAATCCTACAAACACTCTATTTACTCTCATATTTACTCTCATATTTACACTCGTTATTGAGACGTTTCCAGTGAGTGATAATGGTAGAACATGTCTGACAAGGCAATTGCTGGGTTTCACTAGACGTCATTTCCAGCCTTGTGTGGAATTTTTATCAGTTGAATTGCAAGTTTTCAATAGAATGCTATTTGCTTGATATTGGGACCAGATAATGAGATGCATAGACTTTTAACAGCTGATTGAAACCCAGCAATTCCAGGGGATCAAGTACAAGTCATCTTAAGGTGATTCCCTTGAATTGCATTGCGCACGCTCTACTGCGCACGATTCTGAATAAAATTTTAGTTGACGAGCGCGCGCTAACTTGCGCCATCGAGCTCGCGCACATTGGAGACCATTGGAAATCGTTAAATATTTCAAGTGTAACTGAAGTTTTCTCAAAATAAATCGAAAACGAGCACGGTGACCCCCATTTTATTCAATAACTTTCATCACACTATAGTTCTCTAGTATATAGCAAAGTATTAAAAAAAGTTAGGATTTCAAACATTAAAAAAATTGAATGAAAGCATACGGAGTATCGATTTTTAGACCCTCTCGGTAGTTCGAACATCTGTGTTTTTTGTTCTATTTTTCGACAACTATGCAAAATTCGAGCATTTTCTTACTATCAGACGGTAGGCTAGAGATACAAAAGCTATAGCAACCACTTTAGTTCATTATTAATAGTTTGTCTTTTAAGTTGTGGAAAATTATATACCCGATCCCGATGTCACGCGAGACTCGACTGAAAGACCTAAAATACCATAATTTCAAAGCAATGTAACGCAAAAATGAGCGCGGTGACCCCCTGTTTTTAGTGCATTTTTAGAAACTCCATACCGTAATGTATCACCATGCCAAGTTATAGAAAATTCTAGGATTTGCTTCTATTTCAAGGGAATCACCTTAAACTGTCTGTACATTAATAAGTAAGTTAGCATTAATAATCTGCAAAAGTAATGTTATTGATTCATATATTTTTGGTATAATATTCTAACTTATGTGTAGTTTGGCAAAGACAATGTACACTACACTACACAGTAAGCATACTCAGACTGCAAAAAATAACTTTATCAAGTCATTTATTTTTGGTATAATATTCTAGCTTCATCTCTATTTTGACTCAAGCAGATTAAGCAGCAGTCAATTTTTTAATGTAGGTATATGTATTATTTAACCATTTTATATTTTTTATACAATCACTTTATATTATATTATATTCTTGTAACTGAAAAACCCATATTGGGAGGTACATTAAACTATGTATATATGTATGTAAAAAGCATAATATTATTTCCAAGCCTAATCTTTGATAACATTATTAGTGTTTCATAGTTTTATCTCTGGTATAACATGTAGACTTGTCTAGATTGTCAAAGAAATTGCACTGATTATAGTATATGAAGTTGACATAGCTAGAAAATGATATTGATATTAGAGAGAAATTATTTATTCTATTGCACCTACAAATTTTATGTCTCATGACTCTCATCTAACATTCTCAATAAGTTCAATCTAGATGTTAGTGAAATTTGTACATGTACAGGATCTGCAATATGAGTATAACATTTATATCTGGTAAAACATTTTAGCTTTTAAAGAGACTACATTAGAATGAGTTGCGAGTCTATACACATACAGTATTGTAATGAATTTCCCAACTCATATTGGAGTCACCTCTATAAATAAAGTTATACAGTAGATGATGTTTTCATGTGTGAAAAGTACTAGCAACATAAAAGCAGTAATAATTGCACAGTAACTGACGTACATGTCATAATGACTGTTATGTGGAAATGGAGGTTTTGACTAAAAAAAATATTGTATTAAATTTCAACTCACAAACAGCAATCGTTCATGATGGATTTCTTGACTCATAACACTTACTCATTTATTCCAATTAGCTGGTATTTAACAAGTATCGACTTAACAGAAAGGTACATTATTTCCTGGCATAACAATGTGTGAAATGGTTCGGGTTATTTAAAGAGAAAATAATTATTGCAATAGTAACATTTTATTATAAGGCAAATGGAATTTCGTAGGGATTGCATTGAATTTCGTAGGGATTGCATTGAGAGTAGATAATGAATTTAAACCTAAATGGCTGGAACACATTTTCATCTAATGGTACCAATACAGAACATGTATAGTGTATATACTATGACATACAATATGTCTTGAAACTGTGCAGCTATGGGCAACCATATAGATAGGAGTGAATGCTTCTCTTAGGGGGTTGAAGGAAAGGGGAGGATGTACATAGCTGGATAGTATAGTACAGTGGAGATTGCTACATATGAGGCTACAGATCAAAGGGAAATTATTCAGCAAGCTGACTTGGGTACACAAGGAATATTGATCAATAAAAAGCCGGTCAAATGTTGAAATCTACATTCTAACATAGAAGTTAACAAAATAACCTGAACACGAAGTTGAATTGACAGAAAGCAGTCTAGATTGAAATGAAGTGCTCGAAAAATTCAAAAGAAATCGGCGATCCGAGTTGGAGAGGTTTGATAAACAAAGTAAAGACGTCCCTCAGAGCAATGTAGTGTCCTAGAGATCGACAATGGGGGGACTATGATCACCAAATACACTCACAGAACAGCAGTGGAATTGGACATCAAACCCCACAAAAATGGCGCTTGCAAGTTGTTGAGCAAATTTGCATTATTTTGGAGGTAGAAGTGAGTTATATTAGCTGGAATATCACCGGTTTTCGATGCACAGAACTGCATGATAATGTCACTTAGATCAAGATCACGGCAATGTACATTTCTGAGTTCGATCAGAAAGCTATTACTGTCAACATACTGAAGTTTCGAAGGGAAAGTGAGTCCGTTATGGGCTAATAGCTAGCCTAAAATGACTGATCTTAGCATATTTTATCGACAAATCCGATTCTCATCCCTTTGCTGCTAAAACTAAACTCCAGCTACTGAGTATAGCGACCATGGAAATACCATCCCGGGTCATTCGATATCTGAATGTTGGTGAAGTGATTTCTCTAAATTACAAACCCTTAAACCACAAAGACAGAATATAAATGATTATTGCTCATTGTATATACGATCTATGAGGCAATCGAAGAAGAAATAAGAACATGCAGTGGATATTTCTACCATGGAACGAGCCTCACTCAAGGTGAAGCCCACCAAACACTGTAACAGTCATTCTTCGCGAGTTCCACAAATAATTGGGCGAAGGCTTTAAAAACATGGCGAAATATCCTTCATATATGCAACGATCACAAAGACTATAGGATCTAGAGTTACTTTAGATTCACTTCTATGCCATTGTTAGAGCCAGGGAACGCTACATGCAATTGATCCTGAGAAATGCATAAAATAAATATTGCACTCTTACTTGGCGATATCAACACTTCCACAGCTAGCTGCAGCATGTAAGGCAGTCCAACCTTCGTTGTCTCGTACGTCCAAACGAGCTCCATTAGTGACTAAAATCTTGACTAAATCAAACGTCTCGTCTATGCAGGCCTGTAGAGATGTACAAGAATTAAGAAAACACTTTAATGGGTTACAGATGCAAAGGCAATCGAGCTGTAAACTAAAGTTAGTAGACAGTGTTAACACTCCTCACAAGCAAAGAATTGGTCATTCCAATTCAACTATGACAGGGGCATAAATACTAAGCTCAATGGATGCTAAACTGATTCAGTAACTCGACATTTAGGTTTCGATCTTTTAAGTGGCAAAGACATTTTTCTGGAGGCCATATTTTGAGTGTAAGCGAGCTTTGGGTTTTTGCAGAAGAGAGCGGTGAAACAGACATTTCGCTAATGTCCCGTGTGTGTTCTTCATCACAACATTATTGCCCTCGAAAACAACCCAAAATTCCTCAAGAATAAAAGCCCTAGTGCCAAGATAACATGTCAGTCTTTCTTATCCTTCACACAGCGTCCCATAGCCAAGTAGTAGAAGACAGAATACGTTGAAAAATAAGTTCCTAGAGGCATAGAAAGTGTCCACAGTGAAGACGAGAGAGCTTCGTTAATTGGCCTATTGTTAAACCTTTGAGAAGAGCTCCCAGTAGCTTTACAATCAATCCAAGTACCACCGAATCCTTCCAGTGATATCTCCTTCTCACTCAGGTCTACAACTCCGCAATGCATACCTGATGTAAAGCTGTAAGACCGTCGACATTTTGAAAGTTGATGTCCGTCCCTTTTGCTAACAATTTCTTCACTTCATCTACATCACCGCTCGAAACGGCCGATAGAAACACAGTCCCAGAATTGAACTTGATTTTGGACTTCTTCTTGGTTCGGTCCACAGGCTGTCGGTCTGTTTCGCTGCCTTTCCATCGTTTCAATGATTCCTGGCGCTTCTGTAAGGCATTGCCTGCTCTCGAGGTCTGGCCTCCGTCCGCCATCTTCCCATGACGTTACGGTTCAAGCTCAGCACAGCAGCCTGAGACTCGAGGCCTGACCACGTGACCCGCGGGAGGCGCGCCTCGAACCAATCCACGCGAAGAGGGAACTGTCAATAGCGGTGCTATGGAAACCGTGACGTGACGACTGAATAACAGTTTTGGTTTTGTGTCGTATTTTTTTATGATAGTTTTATTTTTCAGTTTTCAGTTTGTTTGATGGCCATGGTTTTATTTTTAGTTCATGAAGTTATTTTTGTAATTTTTTCGTTCTTCAAAATTTCAGTTTTCGAGTTTTCTTTCTTTTTTTCTTTCATGAAATGAAATCATGTGATCACATTGTTTTGTGATTATTTTTCATCTCTATTTTCTTTCTCTCCTTTTCGTTCTAAATTATTCCGACACGTTTGCTAAACTGACCTTTCCCCACCCCGCTGCTGTCCAAAAGTGGAGTTAGCACACTTTTGACAGTAGAAAAACCATAATGCAAACAAAAATTTTCATGTTTTCAATTTTTCAGAAAATGAACCAGCGATGATTTCCAGCGCATAATAAGCCATGAAAAGCTTTCCTTCAAAATCCCTGACTTAATTAAAACTTTCTGAAAGAATAATTTTTCAAGTGCCAGTCATCGTTACTAGTGGAACAGTCACGTGACTAAATTCACCACCATCTCCATCGTAACATTCCTTTGCGCTATGCTCAACCGCCATGTCTATCTAACGTGCGTACGATGTCCGATAGTTCGTACTTTAACGAGGCCATTGCTCCAAATATATTCAGAGTGATTCAGATCGAGTGACGTCTTTTGAGGGAAAGAGATTTGGGATTCCTGTGTCGCGTAGACGAGACGTATTGGGAACGACATTGGATAAGTTTTGTGGAGTCTCGCCACGTCTCGCCACGAAGGCGAGGCTATGACTGACATTAGTTCAAAATCTCTGATAGAATATTTAAATATGATACTGGAAATGCTTACCCATTCAGTTATAAGAATTAGAATCAAATTTTTAACTCACTGGCTACGAATCAGCGCGACAAAACTTCGATATAGCAAAGTCCTACCCCCACGGGATTTAGATGGGAAACATAGTGACCCGTGACTTCCAACCAAGGCGCATGTTCTTTATATACTACGAGGGTAGACAAATACAGTCATATCGTCATAACCCCTCTAGCTAGACGGACAACTTCTTTGGTGTTGATTCAGACCCTCTGCTCAATACAGTCACAATATATACAGTCAGTACTGTTCCAGTGGGTCAAGAAGTTTCCCGTATTTTAAGAAGCGATAGAATGTACCCCACCAGCCCCTCCTCCTCCGTTGACCCTGACATGTATGCCTGACTCAGGGCAGCGTTTCGCAGCGTAACGTCCGGGGGTAACGCCCTCTAAGACGGAGCTGATACGATGAGAGCCATACACCTGTCAAGCGAATACAGACTAGTTACGAAACTGGTACAAAAGGGATCCACGCGAGTTGATATCAGACACCAGGACAGACAGACAGACATACATACAGACAAACAGACAGATCTAGACACGCAGATAGACAGATAGACAGGCAGACAGACAAACAACAGAGTTTTGTAGATGTATATGAATATGGTAATGCTGTTTAAAAATAAACCAATTATTAGTAGTAGTATTAGTAGTAGTAGTAGTAGTAGTAGTAGTAGTAGTAGTAGTAGTAGTATGTAGTATAGTAGTAGTAGTAGTAGTAGTAGTAGTAGTAGTAGTAGTAGTAGTAGTAGTAGTAGTAGTAGTAGTAGTAGTAGTAGTAGTAGTAGTAGTAGTAGTAGTAGTAGTAGTAGTAGTAGTAGTAGTAGTAGTAGTAGTAGTAGTAGTAGTAGTAGTAGTAGTAGTAGTAGTAGTAGTAGTAGTAGTAGTAGTAGTAGTAGTAGTAGTAGTAGTAGTAGTAGTAGTAGTAGTAGTAGTAGTAGTAGTAGTAGTAGTAGTAGCAGTAGCAGTAGTAATAGTAGTAGTAGTAGTAGTAGTAGTAGTAGTAGTAGTAGTAGTAGTAGTAGTAGTAGTAGTAGTAGTAGTAGTAGTAGTAGTAGTAGTAGTAGTAGTAGTAGTAGTAGTAGTAGTAGTAGTAGTAGTAGTAGTAGTAGTAGTAGTAGTATTCTCTCTCTCAGTGCAGGCCGGCACCCCTCACTGACGGACACCTAGCTTGGTCAAGTGCAAGCATGATAATTTGTATCGCGGAAAACGGCTCGACGCAAGTATAAGCGCTAGCACAAAAAAATAAAAAAATAAAACCTTGCGTTTACGTTGCGCCGTGCGCGTTTTCGCAGTGACACGAGGCCTCTTGTTCCTGCGCATGCGTCGTTTGTAAAAGCCTCCGCCCGAGGGGATCGGCATCCACAGAGGCCCAATGCTACTCACGATACGAGCTCGAAATATTTGTCGATCTTGAATGCTTCCCATGCCATCGCCGATCATACAAATACGTGGCACCATTTATGGCAAAATGGGTACTGTAACAAACGCAAGCGTTGTCAGAAATGTTGGCATAAAGAATGCAGTGCGTGAATGAATTACTAATCGTTCCTTCCGGTCGCCCGCTCTGGTCCGATAGTCCCGGGGAATTCATATACATCAACGGTAATGTCAGCTAATGTCCCAGCTACTAAAAATATATATGAATATTATCAGACGGGCTGTCAGTTTAGGCTTAGTATTTGCACTTTCGAGTCTATTTTTAGTATTAAAAAATTCATCAAAATCGATCAAATGAACTATAGAAAGAATGTTTGAGTTTCTATGAAGGAAGGTATGCAATTAGATAGAGACATGCGTATATTTCATATCATCAAAATTTCTAATAACCAAAACTGCCGTGAGCAATTTCAAGGCCATCTCTTGTGTACAACCCTCCCTGGGGTATAATAGATGCTATCTGAAATATAACACCCGTATTTCCAATTCTAGCTTGTTCGCTTATAAAGAGATCTTATATATTTCTTTGTAATCGTGAAACAAGAATCCCGAGCCCACGCAAACCAGAAGAAATTTAAATGACCACAATCGATTGCATAGCACTCATACCTGTACAAGGGCGTGGCCCAGCCCCATGGAGACTTAACTGAGATCATTCCCACTAACGACCCTTGCCATAAAAAGACATAGCGAGAAAGTTGTAGCTATTGGATAGCTTTGTGTAAAGTCCTCTTGAGTATATTCGATGTTTAGTGTAATACAAAGCCCAGAGCTCTACCACAAGATTACAGACATATGTGTTTATAAATACATCGAGTAATTGCATTGTCAACTCAGAATCCGAATCAAGAGCGGATTACGTGCAAAATGTCGTAAATAAGCTAAGCACGAACTAAACCCTCTGTTTATAGTACACTCGGTTCTCACTAAGTCTATAGCACGTAGTACGCGGCCCCATGTTCTATACATACAGTTCGATCATAAAGGTAATTCCAGACATTTTGCTGTACGGCTAAGCGTACGATTTTACTGACAGATTTATATCGACCGATTTTGTTCGAGTGTGATTCAGTCGATTGCTGTGGATCTCGTCTCCATCACGTTGGTTATTTATAAGCGGCGAGTAAAAGAGTTCTTCATATCTTATCTTTGGATTGTCCAGTAATTTCTAATTGAAACAAAGTGATATTTTTAATTTAATTTTAGATACTTTTTCTGTAGGAGACAGAATGCTGTTTGAAAGACTGTTGAAAAATGTCATTGCAAAAACTTCGTTTATATGAGACATTTCATGTACATGGCATACTGCTCAACATATCTTCATAAAACCTCTATAAAACGGGCACTGAGTCCCATGCTATCGGTGCCCGTATTAGAGGGGTTTGATATGCATGCATTGGCCGGAACTCGATCGTCTTGAACTCCCCGCTGTTTCAAACAGCAAGGGGTACGTATATCCCTCGAGTTAATTGAACTGGGCCGGTATCTCGCGGGTTGTCTCGAACTGGATAGCGGGGATTCGGCGAGGTTTAGAACTGTTAGTTAGCGCACAGGTAGCCCAAGCTCAGTATCAGTGGCGTAAATGCAGTAAATGTATAGGCTTTCTTGTTCTGGTGTACTTGAATAAATAAATAAAAAATCGTTTGCCTTTATTCGACTCGTACTTGTTCCTTGTGTTGTTCTTTACCTCTGTAGGAATTTCTAGGCCATTCCGCTTGAAATTGAGAGAGTTACGGCGGTTGAAAAAAAAAATTCCCTACCAGTAAGAAAATATAGAAGGTAGGTCACTCATGGCCGCCAGCGATCTCACATGGTCCCACTCAAATGCTCGTAAATCTCTCGAAACTAGACATAACGCCAAATTTCTTTCGGTAAACTGTAGTCCAATACAAGTCCGATAAATCACACTGCCATTCCCTTCTCTTACTCATCGCTATCTGCATCCAAGAGCAAGGTTTTTGTGACTTTTATCGGCAACATGAACCTCTGTACCTTCAAGTCTGACACGGATTTTGAACGGCCGTACAAAAAATGCACACACCGGGGAGGGACAGGTACAATACAATACAATAGTTTATTTCAACACGTGTCGTCCAGGAGCGTGAAGCTCGTTCAAAATACGAACGTGCAGTATATAATAATCTAATCAAGTTGACACTTGAATAAAATTTCGTTCTATCATAGATTACAGTATTTCTTCTGTCAAATTAATGCTTCTGATTTCAAGGAAAAGGCCTTTGGAGCAAATTCCAAATGGGGTATTGAAAATCAACACGAATTCGAAGAAAAGATTTTGTTATAATCTCTGACAAGATATGGTTGCAATCCTCATGTCAGGGTACGGAAATTGTATTCAAGTGTCAAATGTACCTCTGTCCCTCTCCGGTGTGTGCATTTTTTGTACGGCCGTTCAAAATCCGTGTCAGACTTGAAGGTACAGAGGTTCATGTTGCCGATAAAAGTCACAAAAACCTTGCTCTTGGATGCAGATAGCGATGAGTAAGAGAAGGGAATGGCAGTGTGATTTATCGGACTTGTATTGGAATACAGTTTACCGAAAGAAATTTGGCGTTATGTCTAGTTTCGAGAGATTTACGAGCATTTGAGTGGGACCATGTGAGATCGCTGGCGGCCATGAGTGACCTACCTTCTATATTTTCTTACTGGTAGGGAATTTTTTTTTTCAACCGCCGTAACTCTCTCAATTTCAAGCGGAATGGCCTAGAAATTCCTACAGAGGTAAAGAACAACACAAGGAACAAGTACGAGTCGAATAAAGGCAAACGATTTTTTATTTATTTATTCAAGTACACCAGAACAAGAAAGCCTATACATTTACTGTATTTACGCCACTGATACTGAGCTTGGGCTACCTGTGGTTAGCGGAGCTAGTTCTACTGTGCATCTGAAGGGCCTGCAACATGAAGCAAAAGCCAATATTATTTCTAGGATAATAATATAATGTACCATTTTTATAGTGTAGTCTATTTATTAATACCATAGTCGTAGAATATATATATAATAATAATAAATAATAATAATAATAATAATAATAATAATAATAATAATAATAATAATAATAATAATAATAATAATAATAATAATAATAATAATATAATAATAATAATAATGATGATAATAAATAATAATAATAATAATAATAATAATAATATAATAATAATAATATAAATATAATAATAATAATAATAATAACAATATGTAGATTGTGCGCACCTTACCTTATAGCTGTTTTGCATATTTCAGTGTGCGCACCCAAAAAAATCTGCGAGTCTTAAACACATCGTGCGCACCTATCTAATTTGCGCGCAAAGGCCATTGACGTTGTGACACCACAGAAAGCCCGGTTGGTTTGATTGGTAGATGTCGTATAACATGTGCGCACTGCGAAACGTCGTAAATCAATCGACAATTTAAAGAAAAATGTTTGAAATTTGTAAATAAATAAAATAGTTTACATAGCGATAACACTTTTTTAATACTTTGTGTTGTGTGAAGTATTACCCAAGGGGGTATATGTGGATACTCCCTAGGGGGGTAGGCACGTGCATAAATCCAAACAACAAAACCATTCAGGTCTTTCTATAATTGTTTCTTTAATAATTATCTCATATTTATAAAACAATAAATAGCCTTTTATAAGTAGAATCCAGTGTTGTAGAATTAAAACTAACTAATGAAAACTAGTAAACATCACACAAAAATCTGAAAAGAAAAAAAACATAAGTTTATTAAAAACTTGCTCACTCGACCACAGGAAACCCATCAAAATGACGCGCGAATACAAATATATTTTTGATTTATTGTAATTAGTAGCCTCAGAAGCAATGGTTGGGCTGCCTGTGTATGTAACGATCGATACACGATTACTTGCAAAACGTAGATTATTATGTAATGATAAAATACGAAGATAATGAATTAAAGACGTTAAGATCAAACGATGTGCTGGAGCGGATCCAATATTCGCCAAGTGGGTTCGATAACAGGGACTTAGGACAGCAATAGCAAGGGGAGAAACCTAGCGAGGGACCGGCAGGACGTCAAAGACCCCACTAAGAGTAGGGGGCATGGAGTTCCCAGTGTGTGTGGTCTGGCCTACGGGCCCGCATATATAGCATAGTTTATAAATCATCAATAGCTAGAAGGAGGTGATTGAGAAACAGGAGGAGGAAAAGAAAAAGAAGAAAAATGATGAATAAATAGAATCTCTACCACATGCAGGCGGCCCTGAACAGAAAAGGATTGCATACGCGAGTCTTGTGATGGGATCCCTGTGGGCACTCGTACTCCTTGTGGATACTTGCGCACGTGCGCGATTCCTCAAGGATATATACTCATATCATCCTATTTTTAACAATAATAGCCTCAGAATAAGTGTGATTTTACTACGTGTTGATTACTAGAGCAGTCTATGACGTAAGGACTCGTCCCCAGTCCATCCTCCGTATCTAACTAAAGTGACAGTGATTAATTACTGACCTTATTTCTTAGGACATTTTCTACGATTACATTTTCTTTTCTCTCGTGTTTGCGGACACGGCCTGCCTCCATTTCTCGGTCTCTTTAACACATATCTCGTGCGTTTCTTCTTGCCTCTACATAGTTTGTTACACTTAGACCACCGTGACCATGGCGACACTTCACAGTCAACAATTTTATCTTAAAAATTGGAAAACAAATGGAAACGTCAACACAGGGTGACCAAGATGGTGGACAAGACCAAAGCAACGTGAAATAAAAAACAATAAAGGGATTTCCTGTACATGTGTACGTGTGTGGGGAGGTGTAAACTACAGTATGTAAAGGCATTTCAATGTAATAGACCCAACCCTAAGGGGCATATCGGCTATATAGATCAGATAGTGGACACTGGCTAAAAGAAAGGGAGGAGGGAGGGGAGGTGTAAACTACAGTATGTAAAGGCATTTCAATGTAGTAGACTCAACCCCAACCCTAAGTAAGGGGCATATCAGCTATATATTAGAGAGTGAATTGGATAAAGGAAAGGGAATGGGTGGGGTAAACTACTGTATGTAAAGGCATTTCAATGTAATAGACCCAACCCTAAGGGGCATATCGGCTATATATAGATCAGATAGTGGACTGGATAAAGGAAAGGGAATGGGTGGGGTAAACTACTGTATGTAAAGGCATTCCAATTTAGTAGACCCAACTCTATAAAGGGGAATATAAGCTATATATCAGAGAGTGGACTGGGTAAGATAGATAGATAGATAGATAGATAGATAGTTTACCCAGTCCGTAAAGGAAAGGGAATGGGTGGGGAGGGCCGGGAGGGGTAAACTATTCTGAAAGCACAAGCATCGATTTGTTTGATTTTCTAATGTCTGCTCTTGTGCTTGCGTCGTAGAGAAAACCAGCCAAGGGTCACTACTAGCCTCCGTACGCAATCCATTCTGGGATCCCTTGGCTTTGTTGAGGCCGAGGGGGACCTGGTACACAGCCCAGTTCCTCCCGGTCAATAGACGACAGGAAGCCCAAAGAGGAGAAAAGAGACAGACGCAAGAGTTGGAGGCTAGGTCCGTACTACTATGGATGATTTTAGGAAAGCAAGTATTAGGAAAACAGAAATCAAATTCGACAAACCAGTTTTCTTGTCCCCTTGACATGGAGGAAGTCTACACCTTCGTTTCTTGATTAAAGCAGGACAACGACGTTTACTTGTTGGTTTGCGCAATATTGTACGAGAGCGCTTCTTCCTCCCAACACCGCACGTCCCGCTGCATTTACTCCACTTCGACCAAGACGATACTTTACAGTCATTGGGATCTGCAGGTAAAGGCCACGTTAGACCGCATATCCACTAGAAACGACCGCGTATCCACTAGACATGACAGCGTATCCACTAGACATGACAGCTTATCCACTAGACACAACCGCGTATCCACTAGACACGACCGCATATCCACTAGACACGACCGCGTATCCACTAGACACGACAGATTATCCACTAGACACGACCGCGTATCCACTAGACACGACCGCGTGTCCACTAGACATGACAGCGTATCCACTAGACATGACAGCTTATCCACTAGACACGACAGCTTATCCACTAGACACGACCGCGTATCCACTAGACATGACAGCGTATCCACTAGACATGACAGCTTATCCACTAGACACGACCGCGTATCCACTAGACATGACAGCGTATCCA
>JAUJYZ010000513.1:217500-307500 GCA_033675265.1 Actinostola sp. cb2023 | reverse complement strand
TCGACTCATACTAGTGCTCACATACACCTATTTCAAAAAAGGTTGTCGAGGACATCAGTCCATAGGCAATAGGTTACATACACGTGGTTCCAAGACCGAACTGCATTATGGTAACAGATTGAATGGCATATATGCCAGAAATATTTCATAAAATTCGATTCAAAATTTGTCTTGGCTTGTTGAAATTAAAATAGGTACGATATCATACAGCCTGTCATACCTTTTTAGCTATCCAAGCTGTTACCATAATGCAGTTCAGTCTTGGAACGACCTATAACCTATCGCCTATGGGCTAATGTCCTCGACAACCTTTTTTGAAATAAGCTTTAACATCGCGAACATCAGAGAGTTAAATAATCAAAAAAAATGACTTCATTTGTGTCCTTGATAACATACTGTAATAATAATCTAAAAAGCAGATATGGACGACATATCTGCTTACTTGAACACATTCCTCCCTTGCTGTCTCATATCTTCCTCTATCTTCCTCGTCGATCCCATTTCACTGACCATTTTTACCCCTGCTGAAGCTAAACCTCCATGTCTCCACATTTCGTAGCCGTTACTATGGGAACAGCCAATTAGAGTCGACCAGCTGGACATTGGACCTGGGAAGTGATGCGGATGTGTCTGACTGCTCCACATCCCTGAAAAATGAAGTCATGTGTTTTCAAAGTGCGCACACCTCCACAGGCAGTCCAACCATTGCTGCTCAGGCTACTTATGATAAATAAATATATATTTGTATTCGCGCGTCTTTTCTTGATGGGTTTCCTGTGGTAGAGCGCGTCGAGCGCGGGCGCAATACGTATTATGTTGGGTTCCCTGTGCGTAGAAACGTATTATGCTGGGATCCCTGTGTTGCGTCCATTTTTACGCACAGGGAGCCCAACATAATACGTATTGCGCGCGCGCTCTACCACAGGAAAACCATCAAGAAAAGACGCGCGCTTTTTTAATTAGTAGTAAGAAACAATGGTTGGGCTGCCTGTGACACCTCTGGTTGTTGTGTGCTATCAATGGCCCATTTCGCGGTTAATGACGTATTTCTGGGTACCCTGTGGATTAACACGGAAGCGAGGCAATTTCGGGCAACTTCCGCCGGCTTTGCCACAAAATGGCTCCTGTTTAAAGTCGTACATGACGGATTAGAGGAACTGGGACATTTTTTGAGGAGATTGAAAAAGTAGATAGTCGACGTTTTGTGACAAAGGAGTATTTTTCAACTAAGAAAATACCGGTTTTATGTGAATTTCTTCTACTACACGGTGTCCAAACTGGTGACTCGGACAAAAATCGTACGAAGAAAGAGTTGGTTGATCTTGCTTTCAACACTTACTTTTCACCTGGAAAGAATCGACAAGGACACCGAGTCGTCATCTGAGTTGTAAGAATCTGTTGACTCGAGTACTTTCGCTTTCTTTATAGCTTGAAATTACACTTTTTCACACAAGCCATCTTTTTTCTTTCGCTGTTAGGGCAACCTAAGACGGCACATGAATGCCCGAATCGTGTCAAACGAGTAACAACGAAATCTACGGTATTTTTCTATCTTTTTACGATCGTTGAGCACAGAAAAAAATCATACTGCGAATATTTTGTAAACAAAGCCGCCTGAAGTTGCCCGAAATTGCCTCGCTTCCGTGTTAATCCACAGGGTACCCAGAAATACGTCATTAACCGCGAAATGGGCCATTGTATTGTAAAACATGGCGTATCAGTACATTTTTACCACAATCCTTTGCGCGAAGAAGCTTTTCAAAAGAGTTTTGTAAACGATACAATTTACAAGTATGAAGCTTGTTCTTTTATGTGAAGGTGTCAGAAAGTTGGTAGATGTGAGTGGTACTGATTGAGGTTCGCAAAGGATTACTGGGTAAAATGTTTTTGTAATGTTTCTGCAGGCAGTGGATTAGTAGTATGAATCAGTATGAATGCATTTTCTGCCACAGGAAACCCACTAGCGAATGGAGGAACATTCGACCACAGGAAGCCCAACCATTAGTTCTTCTGAGGATAATTATAGAAAATATATTTGTATGCGCGCGTCTTTTTATGGGTTTCCTGTGGTAGAGCGCGCGTATTATATTGGAGCAAGTAGTCCAAGGACTCAGCAAAGACCAATACAACGTATATATTTTTAGTAACTATATTTCGGCTAGCCAGACTAGCCTTCTTCAGGTTATGGAGAGATTTACAAATGGTGAATACAAATATATAGCTATTACACAATGAGACGAAACAGGAGATGATAGATGACGTAATAACATTACAACATAGATTAAAAGATAAAAAACTACAGTTCATCACGCTTATTGAGACCTAAAGGTTCAAGGGTTTTCCCTTTATCTATTAGGTGAGCTTCTCTGGCTTTACGTATTGAGTCCCTCGGCGAAGAAATAAGTTCTAGGGGGATTAGTTGCAAATCATTTACAATACATCGGAGAAACCAAACGACGATTAAAGGACAGATTTAATGAACACAGACGCCTAATCGACACACCTAACCTTAAATCCAATCCCACTTCCGTCTCTGAACATTTTCTTTCTAATCCTAACCACTCTGCAAATTTGCAACTAATCCCCCTAGAACTTATTTCTTCGCCGAGGGACTCAATACGTAAAGCCAGAGAAGCTCACCTAATAGATAAAGGGAAAACCCTTGAACCTTTAGGTCTCAATAAGCGTGATGAACTGTAGTTTTTTATCTTTTAATCTATGTTGTAATGTCATTACGTCATCATTACGTCATCTATCATCTCCTGTTTCGTCTACGTTTTCTGGCAGGATACTCGTACACGGCTTTTGCTACTTCTCAAGTCTTATTATATTGAGCTCCCTGTGTATTTTCATGTTTAATATCATTTCTTACCAGTAAAGGTCATCCTATATGTCGCTTTTCCACACGCACAGCATTTTAATAGAGACACGTCCACTGAGACAAAGTAAATGAATAAATGAATGAATGAAGAATCACATCTACTGGGAAGCATACGTTGTAGTGAATTAGGGACGGATATCATTAATGTAACTGCGTTGCCATGGAGACTAAACGGATAGCTGCAACAATTAAAGATGAATTGGTTTCCTTAGAGTATTATTTCCAACATACACAGCAGTAGTTAAAAGGAAAACGATTGCGCATATCTAACTGACATATATTGTGAAACATTCATACATACGAGTACTGATAGTAAGCATGAAATGAGCCACTTTTTGGCGCAAAAAGGGGTGCTAATTTCATCCCAGAGGGGGTACTCATGGGTATCAGTGACGGGGAGGTGCGAAGACCTTTTTGGGGTTTGAAATTCGCGGCTTGGGACTTTTTGGGGTTATCAATTTGTTGGTGGACTTTTTTTGATATAAAGATTTTGGCAAGGACTTTTTTGGGTTGATAAAAATGATATCCTACCGTTCTCGATTTTATGCGGAGAAAAATTGGACTTTTTTGGGGTTACGATTTTGGCCCGTTGGACTTTTTTTGGGTCTTGTTTTTGCGTAATGGACTTTTTTTGGGTAAAAAAGTTAGGCCTCATTCGCACCTCCCCGTCACTGATACCCCTGAGTACCCCCCCCCCCCCCCCCCTGGGAATTTCATGCTTACTACAACTCATATTCACTCCATATCCAACCAATTCAAATACGACACAGAAACAAAGGAGACCTTAAAATCCACTCACCCCCTCCCCCAAGGTCAAATCAATTTCCCCCTAAGTGGGGAGGGGTAAGCAAACAAATAAACAGATCGGGGTTAATAACGCGACCAAATCCCTACTGTTAAATACATTGAATCAACACATTGTCGGTAATGCGCGTATTTTAGACGGCATTTTGTCTTTGACTCTAATTAGTTTACTATCTGCGCGTCTAGGCACAAGATAGCACTAATTGGGACAAAATGTGGTCTCACTCCTGGAGCCCCTCAAGTAATCGGTACTTATATGTTGACATAAGGACGCTATTATCAATATTGCGGTTTTTCTCAAAGACTTCAAGGTCGACCTCAGTAAACAGATACAATTGTTCAGGGCAATAGTTGGCGTCAAATGTTGATAAATGGCATGAAATCTGACCGAAAAACCAAAGATGTAAGCCGTAGAAATGAACCCATTGCGATAATCCGTAGAAAGTAGTTTGTTGTTCATTGATTGCCTGCATGGATTCCTATATGAATCGACGACAGCGTAACGACGCTGCGAATGTTACTTCAGTCATTAGCAAGCGCACGCGCGTATTCTGTCTAGAAAAATCCAACAAGTAAGATGATTAAAGACGAAGGATAACAAGTTAACGAACGAGAGAGAAAGCAAGGAAGGAAGGAAGGAAGGAAGGAAGAAAGAGGCAGACATACAAACATATGTCATACTACTGTTTATAGAGCTGTTTCTAGTGTATTTCTAGCTAGTGTATTACTATTCTAAACCATACACTCGCAAGTTGTTGCATACGGGACAGGATCAGGAATCGTGTTTGTATATGCGGTTCAAATTGATATCAGTAATCTCACTAGAAACCCTTATACGTCGTGTTGCCTCTGCTCTCCCAAGTACACTAGATATGGACGACATTACACAGGACGCTGAAACAGACTACAGAAACTAAACACGTAGACGACCACAGGACGTGCTGTGTTTGTGGTTTACTGCGGTTTAATACTGGATTTAGCTGTAAGTATTTCCGATATTAACAATACTTTCCTGTATTAGCTAGTATTGACATCATGGGCATGTGGTGGTAAGCTGTGGGAATGTTCGACCTTTTTTATCCGTTTAGAAACGTTCGCGGTGAAACGCGTCTCTCAGTAGTATTCAAAGCAAAGCAACTCGGAGAGCTAAGTTATGACCGCACTATGATAGCCTATGATTTATGCACCGTGACAACCAGAGACGATTAGTCAGGTAGTCCAAAAACCACAAGATTAAATGAATAAGTTGACTAAGTGGAAGGTGTACATGATAGAAAACTGTTTTTTCCCCCGTAAGACTTCAATTTGCGAGAAAATCGATGATAACAGCGACACGATGAAGGTAAATGGTGATGCGCAAAGGATTGTGGGACATGTATTACCATCGTTTTTAATAATAATAATATCAATAATAATAATAATAATAATAGTACTACTACTACATAATAATAATACTAATAACTAATAACTACTAACTAATAATACTACTACTAACTACTAGTACTACTACTACATCTACATCTACTACTACTACTACTACTACTACTACTATACTACTACTACTACTACTACTACTACTACTACTACTACTACTACTACTACTACTACTACTACTACTACTACTACTACTACTACTACTACTACTACTACTACTACTACTACTACTACTACTACTACTACTACTACTACTACTACTACTATTATTATTTACTACTACTAACTACTACTACTACTACTACTACTACTACTACTACTACTACTACTACTACTACTACTACTACTACTACTACTACTACTATTATTATTATTTTTACTAAGTTCTTATATAGCGCATTTCACATAGTCTCAATGCGCTTTACAACGTACCGATGGATGACCTTTTCGGGCTGCATATGATAGGCGCCCATGGCAGCCGAGCAGCTTACAATCATGAGGAGTTAGTACGTTGGTATGTTATGCCTTCAATTTGAAGTAGGTTGTTGAACCGGATAACAATCCCCTAGTCTTTTCCCCTAATAATTCTCAAAGCAGTGATGTACCATGGTATAGTAACAGGTTTTGGACGTTTCCTTACCATAGCATAATTCTGGTCACATTTTCTAGGAAGAACAATACTGCAAGCTGTGTGATGACTTAAGCTATTGCTATTTGCCTTCACTTTTATATGACAACGTTATTGCAGTTAAGTGTAATAAAAACAACATACACTTCCATCAAATGCAAAACTTTGACCAAACCAACAACAGGGTAGCAAAGGGGTTACACATGACGCGTGATTTGGCCCAATAATGGTGTGTGAATCGTGAAAAACACTTCATAAACAAAGATAAAACCGTGATCCGTGAATGTGCAAGAAAGACGTGCGTGAAATGGCTTAAATGATTCTTTTTAGTCGTGAATTTACGAAAAATGGCACGTGAAGCGTGATCACAACCCCCCACCAACAATAATCCGCTGAGAAATGTTTCTTGCCAACATAGCATTCGCTTTTCCGTGTTCCACCCACCCACACATCGCATATCAAGAATGCTAAGTATTGCCCTAAAGATCTAAATGCCTTGCCATTTGACATTCAAATCGTCTGAAGGGTTTGAACTTATTAATTGGCGTGTCAGCACATTCCTAAGGAATAGTTTTAGTATTGATTTTTATTTTCATTGTTTTGCACACGACCTCACAAGCTTTTCAGCTTTAATTTTAATCGTGTATAAATAAAGTTATTGTATTGTATTGAATGTCGCTACTACGAGATACTGGCCGGCATGGTGGCCTATCTACGTACGATACATGATCATAACCTATATCTGTCAACTCATTCAAAGGTTATGTATTTTTAGTTCCCTTTTTTAAGTATCTGTGGTTGGAATCTGAGAGGAAGATGGTATAGAGGTTTACTTTGAAGAACGAGTATATACATATACAAATCTTAATCTAAATCTGTAATTTGTAAAGTTGTCCATGCTTCACTACAGATGTAAAATAATAATAATAATAATAATAATAATAATAATAATAATAATAATAATAATAAATAATAATAATAATAATAATAATAATAAATAATATAATAATTAAGAAATTAAAAATCAAAAATTAAAAAATATATATATATATTAATCAATAAATAAAGATAAGAATAAGTTCGACACTAAGCCAAAACACTAACACTGTAAGTAATACTCAGTTGTATAGACACCACGCGCTGTATATCCTGGTTCCAGAGGCTAGTAGTGGGGAGGCGAGCAAAGAGAGGGGGCCTTGTAGCCTGATTTTCAGACGGCACGGGTCTGCCGTCTGAAAATCAGGCTAGGGGCCTTGGGACTCGACGAGATTCTGTACGTAAGAAAGGACACATGTACTCAGGGCTAGTCTAGTCAAGGCAGTAAACCCGTGGAGTCATGAGCAATGATAAAATGTTTCCATTGTCTAATGTCAACACTTTTTCGTGTTCTCATTGTCAGCTGTACATAATGTACACCGAGTCGAGGCTAATCCTAGCTTAGAAGCAGAACTGTGAGGTAAAAAGGCCTCGCGTCTACACGTAAACCATAATGTACACCGAGTCGAGGCTAATCCTAGCTTAGAAGCAGAACTGAGGTAAATTAAGGCCTCGCGTCTACACGTAAACCATTCGTAAAACGAGTTGTTCGAAAAGTCTTGCTAAAGTGGACGAGTAAAGACCACTGATTCGAATTTAAAATGCTCGTCTCGTGTGGACGTGGTCTAAGCCGAGTTACAGACTGAGCTAACGAACAAAATGACGTTGGATTCAAAGCTAGGAACATTTTACGCTATTGCAACTAATAACAAAAACACTACATGTTATAAGCTAGAGTTAGTTTGCATTTATAGACTTTTCACGGTCTAAATTCGGACAAATGCTTGTGAAAAAAATATGTGAATTATTCAATTATACAATGATTGAAGCCTGGAGAAACCGTGCCCATCGTTACGGTCTCCATTATGTTTGCCTCACATAATGTACACTGAATAACACTCTAAGTCTAAGCAAACACTGTACAACTAACACTACCAAATAGCATTCTTGAAATTCTCTGACTTCCTCGGAGGGAAACGTTTATGGTCGATAATAAACGATATTTATTAAGCCTAAGTTGAGGTTTAACTATTGTCAAACACTATAGTTAGACGTCGCTCTAACCTTAAACATCGTTCAAATAATCGACCCTTGGAGTCTTAAAAAGTGGATGCTGAATGTCATTTTAGGAATACTTTAGTTTCGCGCTTGAAATTTGGGCGGCAATTCTGAGAAAGACAATGAAAAACGCATGTCTACAGTTGACTCGCTCCTTCTACGCGCACGAACACTGGAAACAAGGAACAAAGAGAACTGTCAGTGTTCCAAACCTGGTTCTACACCTATCATTTCATATTTGCACTTTGTCACAATACTGAGTACCAACTAAATAGTTCAATAAAGACGAAACTTAGTGTGAAGTTCTTTCAATGGTTAAATAAACTACGCTACGACACCAAGGTAAATATCCTAACATAGTGTACACAAAACTAGAACTGAAAGAACAAAAAACATTAACGAAATAGAGCGGAATAAACATATTAAGAATGACAATGAAAACCCCAAATACCTCAGTATACAGAGAATATATACAAAAAGGTTTTACAGAAAAAATATTTCAAGTTTTGTAACGTTTTCGAGCGAAACGTGTTGTTTTTTTTCAGTTTCAAAGATACCATTCAAGTGCATTCTAGCCAATCAGCGACATTTTACGATGATGGAATGTCATTCCTGTAGATAAAATATGCTGCAAAGAAACTATTTTTGTGCGTATTTTAAAGGTGAGTATCAAGATGCCGGCACTGTTTCAAATATAAATCTATCCAAAGTTCATCCTTAAATATCGAATCATTTAAAGGTGATTATCAACTAACGAGCCAGATGGCATGAAGTGTGTACTCAATTAAAAACGCGGCGATAACTATTGAAATGAAAGATTGATTGAACAAATTAATCGAGTTTACTTTTCCCTGAGGGAAGAGTTCAGAAGTACACTCCCGTCGCGTCTGGCTCCAATTGGCTTCACATGTCCAATTTGCGCAGATAACCTTGTGTTGATTTCTAAGCGATGCCGACGTATACAATCTTGTGTGCTCTCATCTACAGTTGATTTAAGAAGTGAGATTTTTTTCCAACTTGACAAGAAATAAAAACGCACCACATTACAACAAGATGAGAGATCAACTTTCATAACGTCATATAAATTATCGTAGTTATTTGAGACGCGCTGGCGTGTTTGAGTTGCTTTGGACGTTGTCAATATGAAATTGGAATGTTCAAGGGATAACCTCAGTGCTCTTGGGTCCATTGCAAGATGTTGTTATTAGGGTCAAGAACTAGTGCGTATAATCTGTCGTAAAGAAATTTCCAAGGCTGCAGATCAATGAGAGTGCAGTATTTAGCATTTCGATCGATTTCATAGACAATTATTTGACGTCGGACGCGAATTCATTGCAGAAGAAACGAAGATTGAAATATTACAAGGATTCAAAAAGTGCTCAGAAAACTTCAGAAGAGTCTTTGTTTGTGTACTTAATCTTTAAAACCAATTTCCTTGCACCATGATGCCAGCTGAAGAGGTGAAAGCACCGCAGGATGGACCATCAACAGCAAGTAGTTATTTACAAATTACGTGTGGTTGGAAATAGAAACCAATGGCACTTAATATTAAGCAATTTTAAAATAGTGTTTGAAAGGCCTACCTGGTTGAAGTATCTCGGCTGACAAGTCATTTCTAAAATTGCACCTTTGACCAACACAACTACTGCGACTCGTCGATACGTTGACAATGCAGAAACATAAAATAATCCACGCGACTGAAGAGTACATAATAATGGAGCTGGACATCTCAGCAAATCTACTGGAATTCCTTCAGTGCTACGTATTACGGTTCTAGCTATCTCATATGGATCGGTGAGGTAAGCAAGTGTTATTATACGACTACTAACGAAACCTGAGCACCGCAGCAAGGACTTACGTCCGGAAGGACCTATAAATACAACCCTGGCATCAATTTTCTCGGCCTTTCACGATCTTAAGTGCCGCATTGGGTGTACTCTAAAAACCTTACACACTTTATTACTAATGACGCGCTTCTCCAACGATCTTGTTTTCTTAATCACTAAGATGCATTTCTCAAGGACTATTATATAGATGGATGGATTGATAAGAAAGAAACTACCTAGGGGGAGGGGAGTGGGGTGCCTGTGGTTTGGAGTGCCGGAAGAGAGATCGTTGTCATCTATTATTTCAGTTAGTTTGTTTGGTTTGTTCCTCAGTTTGCCGCAAAACTGCGCGGTTCTTTCGAAACGAAATAAAATCCGCAGCAAATTACGCAGAAGAAACTTTACGTTGAACCTTTTACGTAATAGCTAGTGTCACGGAACACATGTCCAGTGCACAGCATTTGTTGAAGCATTCTATCTTGAACTAATTGGCCGCGGTGTGCGTAAAGAAAGAGACAACCGAGTTGCGCGTTTCTCGACTGAGATCCGAAAACTCACTCAAAATCTAGAGCTCTGAAAACGTTTGTTATAACATAGCATTGATATAACGCGCGCTCTGATTGGCTAATTAGCTGCGTACGCCTGCGTGCATCCATAACTCAATGGACGCACGCTCACGTCATCGCCATAGCGCGCGCTCTGAAATCAATTGGAAAATAAAATTGTTTTATTTGAATTTGCAGTAACTATGTTATGAAATAAATGGTCAACGCTTCAGCTGTGCGTCCATCGAGTTATGGATGCACTTGGTCGGCTGCTGAGCACTCAAGAAGCTACAGTCGCGACTCTTACGCTTCTCTCGTGCTTAGCAGCCTCCCGTGTGCATCCATAACACACGCAAAAATGCGCCGCTACAGGATTGATACACTGCAAAACCATAGACCATGTGTATGGCGAGGCCTTATGCACCAAGGCGCGTAGAAGATAGGTGACATACACCCTATGCACTAAATGATCGATAGAATCTCTTTGAAGAGTGTTTTCAAAAATGAACACACCTAATTTTAGGACTGTACTAAGATGAACAGTTATAGTGACTTGAAATTACAAAGATTTGTGCCAGAAACTGGACTTTGGCCCTAAATGCCTCGTTTCCATGTATTTTGCACCTTTCAAACGCTTACTACTTTATGGTGGTTTCATTTTTATTACAGTATGGACACTCGAACCGTGAACACTTAGTTTTTTTCTAACACAAATATATAAATTATCGATTGAGCAAATTGATCAGAAAAATGATTTATTTTGATCACTAAGTGTATTTAAACTCAATGCTCCATTTGAGATGCGATGAGGCAATAGAAAGTTCGGAAAAAAAAGTTACTAAAAAAAGTTACTAAACTCTGGATGATCTTTCAATCTATTATTTTACCTTTACTTAACTCGTTATTCTGTCAGTTTTTGCAAATTTATGCACCGAAATGGATTTCTGCATAGGGTACCGTTGTATGCACGCTGTGTGATCCTACGTTAGACATCGAGTTCCTACAGACAGTTGTCTCCTCCCTTACAGAGATTACCACCCTCTTTCGATTCCAAGCCGGGGATGGGTGGATCGTTCTTACCATATTTCATCACTCTCAAAGACGATAGCCTACGTCATATCCGGTACAGCTTAGGTCTGTCTCCCGCCCAAAAGTTTATTTTACATCTATTTATGTAGAGGAATTCACATTACATCATAGAATAACTTGAAAGTGAACGAGTGCCGGACATGATGAAATTACACGAGCGATTCCTTTTGGGGTACGATGTGAGTGCGCGCGAAACAAACGAATATTGCGTTTTTGCAGATTGCAAAGTATTGTGTAATTCCTTATAGGTAGGTAGTTTATTTAATCACGTGTCACAGTGTGAGTACGAAACGTGCATATTTACAAGAATAAATGTATATAAAAAGTACTAAGTATGCGAAGGAAAAAGATTCTAAATGTAATTATTAGATACGATTCTCTTGTCTAAGTAAGTCAACTTTCTTAACAGATTAGCCTACTGCGCATGCGTCTCTCTGTCTTTTCTTCTCTCTGGGCTTCCTGTGGTCTGCAATGGGTGGATACGTACGCCCCTCTCTGGGCTTCCTGTAAGTGGATACCATTGCAGGCTTCTCCTGTGAAGATGATTGTGTGAGCAGTTGTGCCTATAGTACAATGCAGGCAGGCTTTAGATCAGTTCAATCCCCCAAAGCCTGTCCTAAACTACAGCAACGAATAGCCTATCGCCTGCTATGCACATCCTGACCGGGCAGAAAGAGCAGATTGGTATAGACAATAATATTATGACACCGCATTAGCCCGACAAACAGCGGTGCTTCGTTCTTATTCTTCGCGGCTTTCAAAGCGTTTTTACAGCTAATCAAGGCATCACGGCGGCTAATACGGCTTTGTCTTATATAAAATACAGATGTAAAAACTGTTGATTTTGAAAGGGAAAGCCGAGCGGCTTCTATAGAAATTCGATTAGTTCATTCAAACATACCGGCGTATGAACAGGTTGTATCGAATTATATTGAAATTGTAAAAATCTAAATTAAGAATGGTGTTCATTACTCGTGCCCAGGCCGTAGGCCGCACGAGTTATAAAACCCAACGCGTATTTTATTATTTTTTTTTCAATGTCAGAAAATCGCAAAGTTGTGCAATATCCGGTCACATGCTATCGAGGCCCAAATATAAATAGGGGACAGGGTTGAGGATCAGCGAAGGGGGAGGGCAAGGGGAGAAGGTTTGCAACGCCTAGCCCAGATACCGGGGCCTAGTATACATGTATTGGAACCATTTATATACAGAAATGTATCTCTCTTCCAATCGATGTGGGACATTGTCAAATCCAAAACACTACTCATGACCACTAATTCCATAGACAATCGTCACTAAAAATAAAGTCAAAATCAAATCAAATCAGATAGGGCAAATGGGGTGTGTGTCTAGCGAAAGCATAGGGTCTTGTACTACTGAATTGTCTCGCACATGCGCAATGTGTTATATAGGAGTCGTGATTCCCGATCTAAAAAGCGGCTAAATTAAATGTGTTGGCCAAATGAAGGATAAAAAGACGAGGTATAAAGCAACAAGTCAGAGCCCAGGCATCCACCACGGCTTAGAAATCGCACACAAATCCTAACTTCGGCCTTCATCGGTCGCTGTTCAGCGCTCGTCAACAAATCAAAATTCACAAGACAACTCGGACCAACATCGAATATTAAAATACAACTCAAAACCTCAAGAAAACTACACAGGGGACTTCAACAACTATTATTCTTTATTTCTAGTATTTTTTAGGGAACGCCTTATAGAAAAAATAATGCTTTTTGAGAAACAAACAAACTCATACTCAAAACTATAAAATGACCGGTTGAACCAAGCTTTTCGAATCGCTCAAAACCACTCAAAAACACAATTTCTCGCTCAGATTTCTACACCAACGTGTTCTTTAATTTTCAGACTACTGTTGTGAATACATATTTGAGAATCTCATACCCTTTGAAGGCTTTATCAGAGCTCATTCCTGATCCAACCGAACGAAATCCAAAGACGTCACGATCCACTGATTTCTACGTTTGGGCTACCTGTGACCACAGGAAGCCCAATTATACAACTGACACACACGAACATTCAGTGAAAATCCTTATCGTCCAAGAAGATAAGCACACGAATAGCTGGACGTCTATGTGTTCTACTAGAAAGGAAACCACAAGCTTATATTTATGGTATTTTATATTTCGAAGTCTAAATGAAAACTCGACCGACAACAACTATCCGAATCATTGAACTTTACTCGTTGAATACATTTTTATATACCTATTTTTAGACTTTTATATATATAAATGTTCAAATATTTTCACTCTAAGAGCGAAATATAAAAAAACATACCGCATTGATCACGAAAGATAACTGCGACATGTGCTGGTTCCAGGTAGAAAACGGAACTTTTCAAGCAAAAATCAAACTACTCGTATACAAACTTTGGGCTCTTTCAGTCAGTATATCACTATCCTGAAAAACCTTTGTTATTCAAATCAAGAACTCTTTGTAGAACGAGGCATACAACAATATGAACTATTGTTATTCAAATTTTCAGGAATTCAGGAAGGTGATATACTGAGAAAGCCCCCACACTGACACTTCCACAGGGATCCCAATTCTACTCTCGACTGGTCCTTAGCATGTACTGGTTCAATCCGGCACCAGGGCACGAGTGAACCCTGCCGACAGGGTCTAGTTCATTATTAATGACATATCTTTTATCTGAAAGAAAACGGCTTTAATATACACTAGTTATTCTGTGAGAAGAAGAAGATATGTCTACGTACTCCACATCTCCGTGCACCAAGAACGATAATCGATTCTCAGCGCCACAAAGACTTTTGCGTGACAAGGGAACGAAATCCTCTGTGAACAGGAAAGAAAGCAAAAATAGGAAAAGATAAACCCGCTCTGCTTGCAGAAGTGTTTCTTCTTTAAGATGAGACTTTTATAACTCAAATGTAACTCCTCATGATTGTAAGCTGCTCGGCTGCCGTGGGCGCCTTTCATATGCAGCCAATAAAAGTCGTCCACCGATACGCGCGTTGTAAAGCGCGTTGTGACATTGTGAAATGCGCTCTGTAATGAGAACGACCATTATTATGATTATTAACCGTTACACCCAACGGATTTCAAAATGAACGAATCTTCTTTCAATACCGGATACTGACGGATATCCATAGCTGTATAAATACCTCAACAGAAGTGGGCGAGGCAACGTGTATCCCTCGTTTGCCATCTCTTCTGTCAAAATTGGCTAATACAAGTGCGTTCAATAAGAACCTAACCTTTATTATTATTATTACAAGACCAACTGAAAATATGCTTTAAAAAATGATCCTTTATGTTTTCTGCTTTCTTTACTTTGACCTTCGCGGTCTACCGAGCCTCTACATCGTGTCGGTAGCTTATTTTAGACTTAAGCCACTGAAATTAACCTTTAATAAGAACCGGAAGTGATTTAATTGCATGACCGTATCCTATGTGTCGGTGTCTAAGAATTATTTGGCGGTAAATTCGACGCGCGCGCGTGGGTTTCCGGTTGGATTTTGGCGGCAATCAAAAGTCGATCAGGAATTTTTAAGGAGATCCGCGTTTCCGGATTTTAAAAGTGTGGGTTTAGAGAGAGAATGTGGAAAATGCCACGAGGTAGATTTAGAAACAAGCTACGCCTGTTGATGATAGCCATGTCTACCACTTGTCAAGGTTGATCCAAGCGGTTACTCTTTATACACGGCCACTTATCAGAGTACCGTAAATATATATATATACAATACTAGGAAAGGAGGCCACGTAGCACTAGTGAAACATATAGAAATTGAGGGAAAGTTAAAGGGCTATAAAGTCCTTTATTTCCAGGGCTAACGCGCTCAGAAGAACTTCATGGGTAATTTCTATATGTTTCACTAGTTCTACGCGGCCTCCTTTCCTAGTATAGTGAACTTTATGGCGGGTATCTTTATAGCACTTTAACTTTACCTCAATTTATATACTGTTCTATTAAGCGACCACGAAGGTATTCAAGGGTGATCGGTTTATATAAATGCAACAGTAAATAGTCCAGTTCCGAGTTCCTTTTATCTCTGTTCCAAAACGAGTCTGCGTCCGAAACCTTTCATATGAACTGATGAGTTTTATTTACATGAAAAAGGAAAACAGATTTGCATAAGAAAGGTTTCGCACGTAGACTCGTTTTGAAACAGAGATAAAAGGAACTCGGAACTGGACTATTAGCTACATACATTCCAGTTTACAAACTGATAAAATTCTACATAAACTAAAGTCCGTTCTATACTACTTACAACTGAAGGAGACTAGAATAGTGTCCATGTCCACTCGTTAAAATGACATCACAGATGTGACACGCATGCGCGTACTAACAAATTGTTACGTCACAAACGTCGTGAGTCTGTCTTTGACAAGTTTGAGAGCAAGATGGCTTCTCTCGCACAGATTATTGTCATTTCTTGTGTGATTTTAATCCAGTTCCCTGTATATCTATTGGTGAAGTCTCACATGGCACACGACATGACACACGGTGAGTTTTACTTTGTAAGAATGCGCGCGCATTGGAACATATTTTTGGCGGCAAAATCAGATCATAGAGCGCGATCTCTTTCATGCACGACAGTGATTCATAAGGCAGTGGAACGCCACTCTTGATCGATGAGAAGTAATGTACAAGCGTCAACTAGCACACAAGTACTAGCTTGGCTTGCTTGCTTGCGCTCGAGCCATTTATACATGCCACAAGTCCTTACGCTTGCATCGATAGTGGATATACTAATAATAAGTTCTTATATAGCTCATTTCAGTCACATTGTCTCAATGCGCTTTACAACCGATGGAGGACTTTTTCGTGCTGCATATGATAGGCGCCTACGGCAGTGAGGAGTTAGTATGTTATGGATACCAGGTTTAATTTATATCACTCTACGGTATATTTAAAGCACCGTTGAACCTCATTATGTTTCTCTAATGTGCACTGTTCAAGACCCTGTATTTATTATATTTTGCATGCGATCGCCTCCAGTAAGTGACCAACTGGACTGACTGCAATAACGGGACGTAGTTTTCTAATTGCGTCGTTGTGTTTTCAGTAACAGTTCATCCATTGTATCAACGAATGAAGTACTTGTGGTGGTACGTTGTATACAAGCAACTACTTCTCTTCAGCGCATTATGCCTCTCCATCGATACCTATCTTATAGCATTTCTTGTTGATGGCATCATTTTTACCTTTGAGTGAGTATATGATGTAGTGAGTATATGATGTAGTGAGTATATGATGTAGTGAGTATATGATGTAGTGAGTATATGATGTAGTGTATGAGTATAGTGAGTATATGATGTAGTGAGTATATGATGTAGTGAGTATATGTAGTGAGTGTGTAGTGAGTATATGATGTACAGTGAGTATATGATGAGTATATGATGTATAGTGAGTATAGTGAGTATGTATGAGTATATGATGTAGTGAGTATATGATGTATGAGTATATGATGTAGTGAGTATATGATGTAGTGAGTATATGATGTAGTGAGTATATGATGTAGTGAGTATATGATGTAGTGAGTATATGATGTAGTGAGTATATGATGTAGTGAGTATATGATGTAGTGAGTATATGATGTAGTGAGTATAGTGAGTGTGATGTATATGATGAGTGAGTATATGATGTATGAGTATATGATGTAGTGAGTATGATGTATATGATGTAGTGTAGTGATATGATGTAGTGAGTATATGATGTGAGTAGTGAGTATATATGATGTATGAGTATATGTAGTGAGTATATGATGAGTAGTGAGTATATGATGTAGTATATATGATGTATGAGTATATGTGTATATGTGAGTATATGATATAGTGAGTATGATGTAGTGAGTATATGATGTAGTGATGTAGTGAGTATATGATGATGTAGTAGTGAGTATATGATGTAGTGAGTATATGATGTAGTGAGTATATGTATAGTGATGTATATGTATAGTGAGTATATGATGTAGTATATGAGAGTATATGATGTAGTGAGTATATGATGTAGTGAGTATATGATGTATGAGTGTATATGTGTAGTGAGTATATGATGTAGTGAGTATATGATGTATATGATGATGTAGTGAGTATATGATGTAGTGAGTATATGATGTAGTATATGAGTGAGTATGATGTAGTGAGTATATGATGTAGTGTAGTGAGTATATGATGTAGTATATGATGTAGTATGTAGTGATGTAGTGAGTATATGATGTATGAGTATATGATGTAGTGAGTATATGAGTATATGATGTAGTGAGTATATGATGTAGTGAGTATATGATGTAGTGAGTATATGATGTAGTGAGTATATGATGTAGTGAGTATATGATGTAGTGAGTATATGATGTAGTGAGTATATGATGTAGTGAGTATATGATAGTGAGTGTATAGTATATGTGTAGTGAGTATATGATGTAGTGAGTATATGATGTAGTGAGTATATGTAGTGAGTATGATGTAGTGAGTATATGATGTATAGTGAGTATATGATGTAGTGAGTATATGATGTAGTGAGTATATGATGTAGTGAGTATATGATATATTAAAAGTGCGTAGAAACGCGGGAAATGAACTACATATAAGTTGTGATTGTTTCAGGCTTGATCGAAATCCTGTAATGAAAAGAAAACCAAAAATAAAGAAGAAAAAGAAGAAAAAGAAAAATCATAAGAAGCAAGAATACTACTACTACTACTACGATCCCGCGTACTACTACCCCGACGAATACGCTCATGAACGCGAGACTGACGATGAAACCGCTGACCAAGTGAACCGCAAAGACATCATTGAAGAGCTGTTAGAATTCATTCCTGGAATGATAGAAGGACAAGTCTCTCACTGCGAGAAGCTGATACAACAAGTCATGAAGGATAACGTCTGCAATGTGTAATAGCGAACCCCATATTAGCATATTCTCTACATTCAACCTTCTTCACTATCTGCCAACAGACCTATCTCTTCGATTCTTCTGTACGTTTTGACTTGCTAGAAGTTACAAATGTAGCTTGGAGTACGTTTCTCTACTTCTCTACGACCGTTGACTGAAGTATTCCATGATACTCCAGACTGACCCTTATATTTAACTTGATCATTCATTGTCAATATCGCTAAAGTACCAGATTAGATTTGATATGGATACTTTATTATATGTTTAAAAATATCATTTTTATCTTACTCTATGAAATGATCTGGAACATTTGGAAATAAAATGTTGGATGTTTGGGGTTCAAGAGACGTGGTGTCAGTGTACACTTTTTCAGTTCTATATCATGGTGTGATAAGGTGGGGAAGTGAAAAAAGAAATAGAAAGTAAGTAAGTAAGTAAGTAAGTAAGTGACGTAATATAGGTATTATTTACATTTTGATAAACATGATATTACTCGGGCTACCTGATTATTTATAAACATGATGATTACTCGGGCTACCTGATTATTTATAAACATGATGATTACTCGGGCTACCTGATTATTTATAAACATGATGATTCCTGGGCTACCTGATTATTTATAAACATGAGGATTACTGGGCTACCTGATTATTTATAAACATGATTATTACTCGGGCTACCTGATTATTTATAAGCATGATTACTCGGGCTACCTGATTATTTATAAACAAGATGATTACTCGGGCTACCTGATTATTTATAAACATGATGATTACTCGGGCTACCTGATTATTTATGAACAAGATGATTACTCGGGCTACCTGATTATTTATGAACAAGATGATTACTCGGGCTACCTTATTATTTATAAACATGATGATTACTTGGGCTACCTGATTATTTATAAACATGATTATTACTCGGGCTACCTGATTATTTATAAACATGGTGATTACTCGGGCTACCTGATTATTTATAAACATGGTGATTACTCGGGCTACCTGATTATTTATAAACATGGTGATTACTCGGGCTACCTGATTATTTATAAACATGGTGATTACTCGGGCTACCTGATTATTTATAAACATGGTGATTACTCGGGCTACCTGATTATTTATAAACATGATTATTACTCGGGCTACCTGATTATTTATAAACATGATGATTACTCGGGCTACCTGATTATTTATGAACAAGATGATTACTCGGGCTACCTTATTATTTATAAACATGATGATTACTTGGGCTACCTGATTATTTATAAACATGATTATTACTCGGGCTACCTGATTATTTATAAACATGGTGATTACTCGGGCTACCTGATTATTTATAAACATGGTGATTACTCGGGCTACCTGATTATTTATAAACATGGTGATTACTCGGGCTACCTGATTATTTATAAACATGGTGATTACTCGGGCTACCTGATTATTTATAAACATGATTATTACTCGGGCTACCTGATTATTTATAAACATGATTATTACTCGGGCTACGTGATTATTTATAAACATGATGATTACTCGGGCTACCTGATTATTTATAAACACGATTATTACTCGGGCTACCTGATTATTTATAAACATGATTATTACTCGGGCTACCTGATTATTTATAAACATGATGATTACTCGGGCTACCTTATTTATATAAATATGATGCGAACAAAGTCTTGCTGCACGTCGTGTGCGTACGAATACCGCGTAAAATAAATGGGTGTGGTACGTGTTAATGGACGATGAAATGTTGCGGAAACATTAATTCTCGATTGCATAGTGTATTTGTGGTTACAAAATTCAAAAAACCCATGATTCAGAGTAAATTGCTCGAAACAGCCAGACTCCTGGGTCCGGTTGTTCGAAAGCGGGTTAACGCTAACCTGGGGTTAAATTCGCTAACCTAGGGTTAATTCTTAAGATTTTACCCTAGGTTAGCCATATTTAACCCTGGGCCCTGAAGTGCATGTGGTGAGAGTACGTGCCCCACAATGGACAATAACGTACTTAAACTGACTAAGATTAGTTCTATACCAAGCAATTCCTTGTTTGGTAACGAAATTCCATATTTGCAGGAGCCCATAAGTAGGAGCATCCATGCTACATATTGGGTCCATGTGACGGCGTTTGACGGCATGTGACGGCGTTTGGTACTAAAATAAAGTCTATGTCTATGTCTATTCACGTGTAGCTGAATAAATTAGCTGCGGCCGATTCAATACATTGTTTGATTCTTGTCTCCGCTGCTGTCGCTCGCTGACCTGCTTTCTGGCTTGGCATCTCCTATATGGAGTAATCCATTGCCATGATATATTTGAAGTGTGCGATAATGTCCACCAAACTGCAGAGAGTCACAGGAATGACGAGATTGTGCAATGTTGCCAGGCGTCTTAAACTTG
Source organism: Actinostola sp. cb2023 (assembly GCA_033675265.1). Classification (NCBI taxonomy): domain Eukaryota; kingdom Metazoa; phylum Cnidaria; class Anthozoa; order Actiniaria; family Actinostolidae; genus Actinostola; species Actinostola sp. cb2023. The sequence continues at coordinate 286,918 of JAUJYZ010000513.1, read as the reverse complement.
AAAACATTTAGGTGCTTTTAAGACTTTTAAGCGTTGAATAGGTCTAGATCTTCAAAAATCTTGAAATATGAAAACTGGAAGTGCAATTAAAAGCTGGCGGTCATGTCAGGCGCTTGACAAATAAGTAAGGATCCTAAACAACTAAAACTATAGAGATACGTACGGAAGCTGTGTGTGCTCTCTCAAGCGAGATCTATACAGACATGTAATGAGAAAGTATGTCATGTAATCACTGTTGCTGCAAATTAACGAGTTGCAACAAATAAAACGAGTTGCTGCAAATAAAACCGGAAGTGCACAGTGATTGGTCAATTTCAAGAAATCGTGTTCTAAAAATAGCCAAACTTGTTCAAATGCCGTGAGAGATTTTAATGCTACATGGATGCTCCTACTTATGGGCTCCTGATATTTCGTAATAAAATTCCCTGTTTGGTAACGAAATTCTATATTTGGTAACGAAATTCCATATTAGGCACCATTCCATATTAGGCAATGACATTCCATATTTGGTAACGACATTCCATATTTGGTAACAACATTCCATATTTGGTATATGGCGGCTATTGGTTTCTCGGCTCGGCTCTAAAATCAGCGCAACGAAGAGCCGACTTTCTATGTATGCACTTCCTTTCGGTTTCAACGGTGATTTAAACCTAAAATGCGTCAGCCATTCGTCAAATCTTCGGTAGAACATGCTTTCTTTCTGCATTACTGGCTTTTCTCTTAAAGAGGCCATTGCCAAATCCATATTTCTTCTTCTCAGAGCTTGTACTAGTTTTCCGTTTCTCTTTACCATTCGTCATTAATTTCTTGTGTATTGTAACTTTACGGAAGAGAGAATTCAAAGCGACCTGTACATTCTCATAGTTCACAGCGGCTGATACTTCGTAAAACATACACCCAAGCTGCTCAGCAGCAGACTTGCCTTCGTCTTTAGTTACTGTAAAAACACGAGAAAACAACAAAGTTATAAAATAAAAAATAAAAATTCTAGGCTTAATTATGGTATGACAACAGTCTCTTTGAAGCTATATGGGCTATCTGTTGCATAAATACTTATCCAGTAGATAAGTTGATGCTGTTATCCAATACATTTATCTACTGGATAAGGATTTATCCAACGAATAGCACTTCATCACTCTTTGAACATTTAAGACACAAGGTATCCATCGTAACTGAATTATCACCTTGCGCTTGACTCTGAATAAATCCCCACGTAATCGAGCTCTATATATCTCTTAATTACCTTTTCTAAAGTGGTCCAAGTCTGTTTTATTTCCTATCAGTGCTACATGTACCTCATCGGTACCCTTCCCATCATACACTGTAATGAGCTCTATTGCTCATATAATATATCTATACTCTTACCTTTTCTAAAGTGGTCCAAGTCTGTTTTATTTCCTATCAGTGCTACATGTACCTCATCGGTACCCTTCCCATCATACACTGCTTCCACCAGCTGTATCGCATTGTTAAAACTATTTTTGTCTGTTATTGAGTAGATTACGAGGAATGCATCGGCCCATCGTATACTACCTTCGTATAACGATATATCACCCTAAACAAACATAAATAGTAATAATTATATTAATATAGCATAATATAGCATAATTCAGCCTACTAGCTGTAAGGTTTTTTACAAAAAAGTATTACCCTATATCTGTCTGTCTGTCTGTCTGTCTGTCTATCTATCTATCTATCTATCTATCTATCTATCTATCTATCTATCTGTCTGTCTGTCTGTCTGTCTGTCTGTCTGTCTGTCTGTCTGTCTGTCTGTCTGTCTGTCTGTCTGTCTGTCTGTCTATCTGTCTGTCTGTCTGTCTATCTGTCTGTCTGTCTGTCTGTCTGTCTATTATTATTATTTATTCATTATTTGTCTGCGGTCTGTCTGTCTGTCTGTCTATCTGTAAAAAAGTTAATCTACAATGTCTACAATATCGACATATTGTTCTGTATGGTCGCTGGCAGTTTTGAACTTTGGCAGAAGTTTATCGAAAAAAAAAGACAAACAAAAAGCGCTACCAAATATTATCTGATATTCAAGTGTTGCTTGTCATACATATTTATTTATTATTATATTATTATTATTACTTATACACCGAATCGAAATATGGCGACCAATTTGAATAACTATTGTTCCTGACTGACCAACCTCTCATTCATGTGAAAACGCTTTTGTGTTTCAACGTGAACACGAGGTTGGTCAGTCATAAACAATGGTTATTCAAATTGGACGCCATATTTCGACTCGGTGTATAGTAAAACCGTTTCATATTAATGATTTAGATTTAGTATCTTGATCGTTGCACACAACATTAACCACGTCTTTGTCTGATAACACAGGATTAACACACGTGTTGACGACACTAGCACACAATAGAGTATGTACACGGGAACAAAGACACTGTATGTCAAACTCACTCAAGTGCAAAACGACAAGTTAAAACTCGTTTAAAAATCTAAGCACGAAAATCGAAAAAAAAGATCAATTCAAATCGATAAATGATTAATATATCGGGTATATTTCGTCGGTAGCAATCGATAAATTAGAATTCAAAATGAATAAATTAACTGTCTAACTTGGTAACCACCTGCTGACGTGTGTTGGTCGTTGAAATCTAAATGATTTTTATTTCCATTCACGACCAAAACAAAAGCATTCAAGTAAATTGGCTGTTAATTTCGCACAGAAATTTTCCTTTACCGCGTAGTCTAACGGTTTGCTCAACCGTTTTCCAGTCGCTATCAGTTTTGAAATCACAATTTCGCCTTCTTCCCAAGCGAGGGAAAACAGTTTTCCAAATTGAAGGATGGGAACAGAGAACGAATCGAGCGATGTTCCTACCGATGAACTCTATCGACGAAATCTTTATATCAGTATGAACGAATTCAGAAGACAAGGGATTCTGTGCGATACAGTGTTATTTGTGGATGGCATGAAGTTCTCCGCTCATAAAAACATTCTTGCCGCCAGCAGTCCGTACTTTCTCGGTCTTTTTACAACGGATTTGAAAGAACTACTTGATGATAGTCAAACTCAGCAGCTCGTTCAACTGGAAGGATTCGAAGCAGAAATCATGGAAGATTTACTCAATTATATCTACATTGGTGAAACGATGTTGAATGAAAAATGTGCAGAAAATTGTATTTGCAGCGGATTATCTTCTGATAAACGATCTGAAAGCGAAAGGAAGTGAATTCATGGAAAGAAATCTCACTCCACAGAACTGTCTGTCTGTCCGCGGTTTCGCTGAGAAGTACAACTGTAAGGACCTTTTGTACAAAGCAGAAGACTTTATAATTGATCGCTTTGTCGAAGTGTCAAAGACGGAGGAGTTCTTGCTGCTTGCCGCTGACCAGTTGGACCAGTTGATCTCGTGTGATGACATCGCGATCGCGCGCGAGGAAGAGGTCTACGAGAGTGTCGTGTCGTGGGTGAAACGCGACATGACATGTCGAAGGGATATTTTCCCATCTCTTTTCAAGCGTATTCGACTTCCCTGCATCTCTAAATACTACATAGGAGATGTCATCGAGAAAGAAGAATTAGTGACGAACAGCCTTGAATGCATCACTCTACTTTACCAAGCAATGAAATACTACGCGATACCAAAACAACTAACAGACGTAACACTAGTCACCAAGCCCCGCACGTGCGTCTCGAACCACGTCGACGCCATAGTGACTATCTGGGGACCTGGGGACGAGTTAAGGTCCTCGACCCAGTGCTTCATACCGTGTGATAATCGATGGTACAGCCTCGCCCCGATGCTTATACCACGGTTTAGCCATGGAGCAGTACACTGTGAAGGTTTTATTTATACAGTCGGTGGGGTGTCACTGAACGGTCACTTATCAAGCATGGAGAGGTATGATTATAGGACAAACACGTGGTCTGGCGTCGCCCCTATGAATAAGGAAGTATCGGCTCTTGGTGTTGCTGAGTTGAATGGTGTGTTGTACACTGTTGGGGGCTGGAATAGGGGAAGACCGCTGAACAGCGTATCAAGGTACTGCAGGCCCAATATATAATTTTATGCGATTTTATCAGATTTACTCACTAAACTTCTATGCACCAATTTTTATCGAATCATTGATCCTTTTTCCCTTGTAGATACAATCCACAGTCAAATCAGTGGAAGGAGGTAGCACCGCTGACCACAAGTCGTGGCGGCCCATGTGTCATCGCTTCATATCACCTCTACGCTGTTGGCGGCAAAACGCAAAGCGAGAGCGACGGCGATGTCTGCGTGTACTTGAACACAGTAGAAAAATACAACCCGCGGGACGACGCGTGGAGTACTGTCCCGCCACTGCAGACCCGGCGCGCGTACGCCGGCGGAGTGGCGGTAAATAACAAACTCTACGTGATTGGTGGAACACAGGACGATTTGCTTACGTCACACAACGGCTGTGAAGTCTTTGACATTGAGAACCAGACATGGAGTTGCATAGGGAACCTAGTCGTGTCACGTGCGCTGTGTGGTGTTGTCTATCTTGATGAACATATCTATGTTCTTGGCGGGAAAAAGAATTGTCGAGAACGAACCAGTAAAATTGAGTGTTACGATTTTGAGTTGAACGTATGGAAGGTTTTAGGGTCTGTACCGAATTGCATCGGTGGGATACAGTGTTGTAGTGTGTTATTGAGTAAACAATTCGTGAAAATGCTTCCAAAGATTTCATAAATTAAAATAGAAGTTAGAAAGATTAGGCAGCAATGGCCGCCATTTTGTATGAAATGAGAGAGCCCTGGGAACGAGTTTACAATTATGGAGAATTTTCCCCCATCTCATCCCAATAACTCGTGGATACGTAATCCACGAGTTAAAAATTGAAATGGAGATAAAAATATTATTTAAAGTGTAGTTTAAATATTTCAACTGTATAATAATAATCATCATCATCATCATCATCATCATCATCATTATAATAATAAAAATAATAATACCTTCTACAGTTATGTGTCGAGTCGAGAAAAATTGATGCATGATGGCGTCATATACTACAAGTACCAGAATGCTTTGCTCATTTCTTTTGTTAGATAATTAGCACCAATTGTGGAGAAGGGAGGGGAGGGGTAGGGGAGGGGTAGGGGAGGGGGGATGGGTAGAAAGGAACTAGACACCCTGAGTTTCCGAGGATTCTACTGCAACTACTTTTACTGAAGAGTTAACGGGACGGATTTAGCGCAATTTTGTTTATCTGCTATTAGACCTATAGTCAAATAGTCACAAAAGAAATCAATAGAATTAAAGTCTACCAGTGTCTATTAGTCTACTAACTATTTCACGGGTTTATTGCAATCACTCTACTAGTTTGACCACTTACTCTTTCTAAGGTATCTCTTATCTCAAATGTTAATCCATTCACATCCTCGTCTAGTTTCAGATTCTGTTTGTAAGTGAGCTCTGTAGAATAGAAAATAACAGCAGTTAACTACAAGTTATTATCTTATTATGTCATGTCTTATTAATGACTTGTATAGGTAACACATGTCTACAGAATGATCATATCATAAATCATCACTGCCATGGTGATCATTATAGCACTATTGTCATCACCATATCTAATATAAACATTACCAGCATCATTGAACATTATGCATGATGATCATCATCACGGGCACCCATTACTACCATCATCATCAATACTGACCATCATCGCCATCATCACCACCACCACCATCATCGCCACCACTACCATCATTAACCACTATTACATCATCATCATCACTACCATCCGTCATCACACCACCACCATCACCATCGTCGTCATCAACTATCATCATCGTCATCATCATCACTACTGACTATCATCGCCATCATCACCACAACCACCATCATCAACCGCTAATACCTTCATATCATCATCATCATCATCATCATCATCATCATCATCATCGATTCGGCATCTACATCATCTCTTGTGGTTGTTTACTTACCCATTACTGACTGGTACTCTCCAATAAACCTTTTAGTTAAGTATCTTACTGTAACAGCTAACAACGAACAAAGAACTGTAGTTAGAGATACTGAACGTTAGATACCGCTGTAATATCAAACAGCAGGCTCATGTACTTAGTTAACTATCTTACTGTAACAGCTAACAACGAACAAAGAACTGTAGTTAGAGATACCTGATCGTTAGATACCGCTGTAATATCAAACAGCAGGCTCATGTACTTAGTTAAGTATCTTACTGTAACAGCTAACAACGAACAAAGAACTGTAGTTAGAGATACCCGATCGTTAAATACCGCTGTAATATCAAACAGCAGGCTCATGTACTTAGTTAAGTATCTTACTGTAACAGCTAACAACGAACAAAGAACTGTAGTTAGAGATACTGAACGTTAGATACCGCTGTAATATCAAACAGCAGGCTCATGTACTTAGTTAAGTATCTTACTGTAACAGCTAACAACGAACAAAGAACTGTAGTTAGAGATACCTGATCGTTAAATACCGCTGTAATATCAAACAGCAGGCTCATGTACTTAGTTAAGTATCTTACTGTAACAGCTAACAACGAACAAAGAACTGTAGTTAGAGATACTGATCGTTAAATACCGCTGTAATATCAAACAGCAGGCTCATGTACTTAGTTAAGTATCTTACTGTAACAGCTAACAACGAACAAAGAACTGTAGTTAGAGATACCTGATCGTTAGATACCGCTGTAATATCAAACAGCAGGCTCATGTACTTAGTTAAGTATCTTACTGTAACAGCTAACAACGAACAAAGAACTGTAGTTAGAGATACTGATCGTTAAATACCGCTGTAATATCAAACAGCAGGCTCATGTACTTAGTTAACTATCTTACTGTAACAGCTAACAACGAACAAAGAACTGTAGTTAGAGATACTGATCGTTAAATACCGCTGTAATATCAAACAGCAGGCTCATGTACTTAGTTAAGTATCTTACTGTAACAGCTAACAACGAACAAAGAACTGTAGTTAGAGATACTGAACGTTAGATACCGCTGTAATATCAAACAGCAGGCTCATGTACTTAGTTAAGTATCTTACTGTAACAGCTAACAACGAACAAAGAACTGTAGTTAGAGATACCTGATCGTTAGATACCGCTGTAATATCAAACAGCAGGCTCATGTACTTAGTAAGTATCTTACTGTAACAGCTAACAACGAACAAAGAACTGTAGTTAGAGATACCTGATCGTTAAATACCGCTGTAATATCAAACAGCAGGCTCATGTACTTAGTTAACTATCTTACTGTAACAGCTAACAACGAACAAAGAACTGTAGTTAGAGATACTGATCGTTAAATACCGCTGTAATATCAAACAGCAGGCTCATGTACTTAGTAAAGTATCTTACTGTAACAGCTAACAACGAACAAAGAACTGTAGTTAGAGATACCTGATCGTTAAATACCGCTGTAATATCAAACAGCAGGCTCATGTACTTAGTTAAGTATCTTACTGTAACAGCTAACAACGAACAAAGAACTGTTGTTAGAGATACCTGATCGTTAAATACCGCTGTAATATCAAACAGCAGGCTCATGTACTTAGTTAAGTATCTTACTGTAACAGCTAACAACGAACAAAGAACTGTAGTTAGAGATACTGAACGTTAGATACCGCTGTAATATCAAACAGCAGGCTCATGTACTTAGTTAAGTATCTTACTGTAACAGCTAACAACGAACAAAGAACTGTAGTTAGAGATACCTGATCGTTAAATACCGCTGTAATATCAAACAGCAGGCTCATGTACTTAGTTAAGTATCTTACTGTAACAGCTAACAACGAACAAAGAACTGTAGTTAGAGATACCTGATCGTTAAATACCGCTGTAATATCAAACAGCAGGCTCATGTACTTAGTTAACTATCTTACTGTAACAGCTAACAACGAACAAAGAACTGTAGTTAGAGATACTGAACGTTAAATACCGCTGTAATATCAAACAGCAGGCTCATGTACTTAGTTAAGTATCTTACTGTAACAGCTAACAACGAACAAAGAACTGTAGTTAGAGATACTGAACGTTAGATACCGCTGTAATATCAAACAGCAGGCTCATGTACTTAGTTAAGTATCTTACTGTAACAGCTAACAACGAACAAAGAACTGTAGTTAGAGATACCCGATCGTTAAATACCGCTGTAATATCAAACAGCAGGCTCATGTACTTAGTAAAGTATCTTACTGTAACAGCTAACAACGAACAAAGAACTGTAGTTAGAGATACCTGATCGTTAAATACCGCTGTAATATCAAACAGCAGGCTCATGTACTTAGTTAACTATCTTACTGTAACAGCTAACAACGAACAAAGAACTGTAGTTAGAGATACTGAACGTTAGATACCGCTGTAATATCAAACAGCAGGCTCATGTACTTAGTAAAGTATCTTACTGTAACAGCTAACAACGAACAAAGAACTGTAGTTAGAGATACCCGATCGTTAAATACCGCTGTAATATCAAACAGCAGGCTCATGTACTTAGTTAACTATCTTACTGTAACAGCTAACAACGAACAAAGAACTGTAGTTAGAGATACCTGATCGTTAAATACCGCTGTAATATCAAACAGCAGGCTCATGTACTTAGTAAAGTATCTTACTGTAACAGCTAACAACGAACAAAGAACTGTAGTTAGAGATACCTGATCGTTAAATACCGCTGTAATATCAAACAGCAGGCTCATGTACTTAGTTAAGTATCTTACTGTAACAGCTAACAACGAACAAAGAACTGTAGTTAGAGATACCTGATCGTTAGATACCGCTGTAATATCAAACAGCAGGCTCATGTACTTAGTTAAGTATCTTACTGTAACAGCTAACAACGAACAAAGAACTGTAGTTAGAGATACCTGATCGTTAAATACCGCTGTAATATCAAACAGCAGGCTCATGTACTTAGTTAACTATCTTACTGTAACAGCTAACAACGAACAAAGAACTGTAGTTAGAGATACCTGATCGTTAAATACCGCTGTAATATCAAACAGCAGGCTCATGTACTTAGTTAAGTATCTTACTGTAACAGCTAACAACGAACAAAGAACTGTAGTTAGAGATACTGATCGTTAAATACCGCTGTAATATCAAACAGCAGGCTCATGTACTTAGTTAAGTATCTTACTGTAACAGCTAACAACGAACAAAGAACTGTAGTTAGAGATACCTGATCGTTAAATACCGCTGTAATATCAAACAGCAGGCTCATGTACTTAGTTAAGTATCTTACTGTAACAGCTAACAACGAACAAAGAACTGTAGTTAGAGATACCTGATCGTTAAATACCGCTGTAATATCAAACAGCAGGCTCATGTACTTAGTTAACTATCTTACTGTAACAGCTAACAACGAACAAAGAACTGTAGTTAGAGATACTGAACGTTAGATACCGCTGTAATATCAAACAGCAGGCTCATGTACTTAGTTAAGTATCTTACTGTAACAGCTAACAACGAACAAAGAACTGTAGTTAGAGATACCTGATCGTTAAATACCGCTGTAATATCAAACAGCAGGCTCATGTACTTAGTTAAGTATCTTACTGTAACAGCTAACAACGAACAAAGAACTGTAGTTAGAGATACCCGATCGTTAAATACCGCTGTAATATCAAACAGCAGGCTCATGTACTTAGGTTAAGTATCTTACTGTAACAGCTAACAACGAACAAAGAACTGTAGTTAGAGATACCTGATCGTTAAATACCGCTGTAATATCAAACAGCAGGCTCATGTACTTAGTTAAGTATCTTACTGTAACAGCTAACAACGAACAAAGAACTGTAGTTAGAGATACCTGATCGTTAAATACCGCTGTAATATCAAACAGCAGGCTCATGTACTTAGTTAAGTATCTTACTGTAACAGCTAACAACGAACAAAGAACTGTAGTTAGAGATACCCGATCGTTAAATACCGCTGTAATATCAAACAGCAGGCTCATGTACTTAGTTAAGTATCTTACTGTAACAGCTAACAACGAACAAAGAACTGTAGTTAGAGATACCTGATCGTTAAATACCGCTGTAATATCAAACAGCAGGCTCATGTACTTAGTTAAGTATCTTACTGTAACAGCTAACAACGAACAAAGAACTGTAGTTAGAGATACTGAACGTTAAATACCGCTGTAATATCAAAAACAGCAGGCTCATGTACTTAGTTAAGTATCTTACTGTAACAGCTAACAACGAACAAAGAACTGTAGTTAGAGATACCTGATCGTTAAATACCGCTGTAATATCAAACAGCAGGCTCATGTACTTAGTTAAGTATCTTACTGTAACAGCTAACAACGAACAAAGAACTGTAGTTAGAGATACCCGATCGTTAAATACCGCTGTAATATCAAACAGCAGGCTCATGTACTTAGTTAAGTATCTTACTGTAACAGCTAACAACGAACAAAGAACTGTAGTTAGAGATACCTGATCGTTAAATACCGCTGTAATATCAAACAGCAGGCTCATGTACTTAGTTAAGTATCTTACTGTAACAGCTAACAACGAACAAAGAACTGTAGTTAGAGATACCTGATCGTTAAATACCGCTGTAATATCAAACAGCAGGCTCATGTACTTAGTTAAGTATCTTACTGTAACAGCTAACAACGAACAAAGAACTGTAGTTAGAGATACTGAACGTTAGATACCGCTGTAATATCAAACAGCAGGCTCATGTACTTAGTTAAGTATCTTACTGTAACAGCTAACAACGAACAAAGAACTGTAGTTAGAGATACTGATCGTTAAATACCGCTGTAATATCAAACAGCAGGCTCATGTACTTAGTTAAGTATCTTACTGTAACAGCTAACAACGAACAAAGAACTGTAGTTAGAGATACCTGATCGTTAAATACCGCTGTAATATCAAACAGCAGGCTCATGTACTTAGTTAAGTATCTTACTGTAACAGCTAACAACGAACAAAGAACTGTAGTTAGAGATACTGATCGTTAAATACCGCTGTAATATCAAACAGCAGGCTCATGTACTTAGTTAACTATCTTACTGTAACAGCTAACAACGAACAAAGAACTGTAGTTAGAGATACTGAACGTTAAATACCGCTGTAATATCAAACAGCAGGCTCATGTACTTAGTTAAGTATCTTACTGTAACAGCTAACAACGAACAAAGAACTGTAGTTAGAGATACTGAACGTTAGATACCGCTGTAATATCAAACAGCAGGCTCATGTACTTAGTTAAGTATCTTACTGTAACAGCTAACAACGAACAAAGAACTGTAGTTAGAGATACCTGATCGTTAGATACCGCTGTAATATCAAACAGCAGGCTCATGTACTTAGTTAAAGTATCTTACTGTAACAGCTAACAACGAACAAAGAACTGTAGTTAGAGATACCTGATCGTTAAATACCGCTGTAATATCAAACAGCAGGCTCATGTACTTAGTTAAGTATCTTACTGTAACAGCTAACAACAACGAACAAAGAACTGTAGTTAGAGATACTGATCGTTAAATACCGCTGTAATATCAAACAGCAGGCTCATGTACTTAGTTAAGTATCTTACTGTAACAGCTAACAACGAACAAAGAACTGTAGTTAGAGATACCTGATCGTTAAATACCGCTGTAATATCAAACAGCAGGCTCATGTACTTAGTTAAGTATCTTACTGTAACAGCTAACAACGAACAAAGAACTGTAGTTAGAGATACCTGATCGTTAAATACCGCTGTAATATCAAACAGCAGGCTCATGTACTTAGTTAAGTATCTTACTGTAACAGCTAACAACGAACAAAGAACTGTAGTTAGAGATACTGAACGTTAGATACCGCTGTAATATCAAACAGCAGGCTCATGTACTTAGTTAAGTATCTTACTGTAACAGCTAACAACGAACAAAGAACTGTAGTTAGAGATACCTGATCGTTAAATACCGCTGTAATATCAAACAGCAGGCTCATGTACTTAGTTAAGTATCTTACTGTAACAGCTAACAACGAACAAAGAACTGTAGTTAGAGATACCTGATCGTTAAATACCGCTGTAATATCAAACAGCAGGCTCATGTACTTAGTTAAGTATCTTACTGTAACAGCTAACAACGAACAAAGAACTGTAGTTAGAGATACTGAACGTTAAATACCGCTGTAATATCAAACAGCAGGCTCATGTACTTAGTTAAGTATCTTACTGTAACAGCTAACAACGAACAAAGAACTGTAGTTAGAGATACTGAACGTTAAATACCGCTGTAATATCAAACAGCAGGCTCATGTACTTAGTTAAGTATCTTACTGTAACAGCTAACAACGAACAAAGAACTGTAGTTAGAGATACCCGATCGTTAAATACCGCTGTAATATCAAACAGCAGGCTCATGTACTTAGTTAAGTATCTTACTGTAACAGCTAACAACGAACAAAGAACTGTAGTTAGAGATACCTGATCGTTAAATACCGCTGTAATATCAAACAGCAGGCTCATGTACTTAGTTAAGTATCTTACTGTAACAGCTAACAACGAACAAAGAACTGTAGTTAGAGATACTGAACGTTAAATACCGCTGTAATATCAAACAGCAGGCTCATGTACTTAGTTAAGTATCTTACTGTAACAGCTAACAACGAACAAAGAACTGTAGTTAGAGATACCCGATCGTTAAATACCGCTGTAATATCAAACAGCAGGCTCATGTACTTAGTTAAGTATCTTACTGTAACAGCTAACAACGAACAAAGAACTGTAGTTAGAGATACCTGATCGTTAAATACCGCTGTAATATCAAACAGCAGGCTCATGTACTTAGTAAAGTATCTTACTGTAACAGCTAACAACGAACAAAGAACTGTAGTTAGAGATACCTGATCGTTAAATACCGCTGTAATATCAAACAGCAGGCTCATGTACTTAGTTAAGTATCTTACTGTAACAGCTAACAACGAACAAAGAACTGTAGTTAGAGATACCTGATCGTTAGATACCGCTGTAATATCAAACAGCAGGCTCATGTACTTAGTTAAGTATCTTACTGTAACAGCTAACAACGAACAAAGAACTGTAGTTAGAGATACCTGATCGTTAAATACCGCTGTAATATCAAACAGCAGGCTCATGTACTTAGTTAAGTATCTTACTGTAACAGCTAACAACGAACAAAGAACTGTAGTTAGAGATACCTGATCGTTAAATACCGCTGTAATATCAAACAGCAGGCTCATGTACTTAGTAAAGTATCTTACTGTAACAGCTAACAACGAACAAAGAACTGTAGTTAGAGATACCTGATCGTTAAATACCGCTGTAATATCAAACAGCAGGCTCATGTACTTAGTTAAGTATCTTACTGTAACAGCTAACAACGAACAAAGAACTGTAGTTAGAGATACCCGATCGTTAAATACCGCTGTAATATCAAACAGCAGGCTCATGTACTTAGTTAAGTATCTTACTGTAACAGCTAACAACGAACAAAGAACTGTAGTTAGAGATACCTGATCGTTAAATACCGCTGTAATATCAAACAGCAGGCTCATGTACTTAGTTAAGTATCTTACTGTAACAGCTAACAACGAACAAAGAACTGTAGTTAGAGATACTGAACGTTAAATACCGCTGTAATATCAAACAGCAGGCTCATGTACTTAGTTAACTATCTTACTGTAACAGCTAACAACGAACAAAGAACTGTAGTTAGAGATACCTGATCGTTAAATACCGCTGTAATATCAAACAGCAGGCTCATGTACTTAGTTAAGTATCTTACTGTAACAGCTAACAACGAACAAAGAACTGTAGTTAGAGATACCCGATCGTTAAATACCGCTGTAATATCAAACAGCAGGCTCATGTACTTAGTTAAGTATCTTACTGTAACAGCTAACAACGAACAAAGAACTGTAGTTAGAGATACCTGATCGTTAAATACCGCTGTAATATCAAACAGCAGGCTCATGTACTTAGTAAAGTATCTTACTGTAACAGCTAACAACGAACAAAGAACTGTAGTTAGAGATACCTGATCGTTAAATACCGCTGTAATATCAAACAGCAGGCTCATGTACTTAGTTAACTATCTTACTGTAACAGCTAACAACGAACAAAGAACTGTAGTTAGAGATACTGAACGTTAGATACCGCTGTAATATCAAACAGCAGGCTCATGTACTTAGTTAAGTATCTTACTGTAACAGCTAACAACGAACAAAGAACTGTAGTTAGAGATACTGATCGTTAAATACCGCTGTAATATCAAACAGCAGGCTCATGTACTTAGTTAAGTATCTTACTGTAACAGCTAACAACGAACAAAGAACTGTAGTTAGAGATACCTGATCGTTAGATACCGCTGTAATATCAAACAGCAGGCTCATGTACTTAGTTAAGTATCTTACTGTAACAGCTAACAACGAACAAAGAACTGTAGTTAGAGATACTGATCGTTAAATACCGCTGTAATATCAAACAGCAGGCTCATGTACTTAGTTAACTATCTTACTGTAACAGCTAACAACGAACAAAGAACTGTAGTTAGAGATACTGAACGTTAAATACCGCTGTAATATCAAACAGCAGGCTCATGTACTTAGTTAAGTATCTTACTGTAACAGCTAACAACGAACAAAGAACTGTAGTTAGAGATACTGAACGTTAGATACCGCTGTAATATATCAAACAGCAGGCTCATGTACTTAGTTAAGTATCTTACTGTAACAGCTAACAACGAACAAAGAACTGTAGTTAGAGATACCTGATCGTTAAATACCGCTGTAATATCAAACAGCAGGCTCATGTACTTAGTTAAGTATCTTACTGTAACAGCTAACAACGAACAAAGAACTGTAGTTAGAGATACCTGATCGTTAAATACCGCTGTAATATCAAACAGCAGGCTCATGTACTTAGTTAACTATCTTACTGTAACAGCTAACAACGAACAAAGAACTGTAGTTAGAGATACTGATCGTTAAATACCGCTGTAATATCAAACAGCAGGCTCATGTACTTAGTAAAGTATCTTACTGTAACAGCTAACAACGAACAAAGAACTGTAGTTAGAGATACCTGATCGTTAAATACCGCTGTAATATCAAACAGCAGGCTCATGTACTTAGTTAAGTATCTTACTGTAACAGCTAACAACGAACAAAGAACTGTAGTTAGAGATACCTGATCGTTAAATACCGCTGTAATATCAAACAGCAGGCTCATGTACTTAGTTAAGTATCTTACTGTAACAGCTAACAACGAACAAAGAACTGTAGTTAGAGATACTGAACGTTAGATACCGCTGTAATATCAAACAGCAGGCTCATGTACTTAGTTAAGTATCTTACTGTAACAGCTAACAACGAACAAAGAACTGTAGTTAGAGATACCTGATCGTTAAATACCGCTGTAATATCAAACAGCAGGCTCATGTACTTAGTTAAGTATCTTACTGTAACAGCTAACAACGAACAAAGAACTGTAGTTAGAGATACCTGATCGTTAAATACCGCTGTAATATCAAACAGCAGGCTCATGTACTTAGTTAACTATCTTACTGTAACAGCTAACAACGAACAAAGAACTGTAGTTAGAGATACTGAACGTTAAATACCGCTGTAATATCAAACAGCAGGCTCATGTACTTAGTTAAGTATCTTACTGTAACAGCTAACAACGAACAAAGAACTGTAGTTAGAGATACTGAACGTTAGATACCGCTGTAATATCAAACAGCAGGCTCATGTACTTAGTTAAGTATCTTACTGTAACAGCTAACAACGAACAAAGAACTGTAGTTAGAGATACCCGATCGTTAAATACGCTGTAATATCAAACAGCAGGCTCATGTACTTAGTAAAGTATCTTACTGTAACAGCTACAGCTAACAACGAACAAAGAACTGTAGTTAGAGATACCTGATCGTTAAATACCGCTGTAATATCAAACAGCAGGCTCATGTACTTAGTTAACTATCTTACTGTAACAGCTAACAACGAACAAAGAACTGTAGTTAGAGATACTGAACGTTAGATACCGCTGTAATATCAAACAGCAGGCTCATGTACTTAGTTAAGTATCTTACTGTAACAGCTAACAACGAACAAAGAACTGTAGTTAGAGATACCCCCGATCGTTAAATACCGCTGTAATATCAAACAGCAGGCTCATGTACTTAGTTAACTATCTTACTGTAACAGCTAACAACGAACAAAGAACTGTAGTTAGAGATACCTGATCGTTAAATACCGCTGTAATAAACAAACAGCAGGCTCATGTACTTAGTAAAGTATCTTACTGTAACAGCTAACAACGAACAAAGAACTGTAGTTAGAGATACCTAATCGTTAAATACCGCTGTAATATCAAACAGCAGGCTCATGTACTTAGTTAAGTATCTTACTGTAACAGCTAACAACGAACAAAGAACTGTAGTTAGAGATACCTGATCGTTAGATACCGCTGTAATATCAAACAGCAGGCTCATGTACTTAGTTAAGTATCTTACTGTAACAGCTAACAACGAACAAAGAACTGTAGTTAGAGATACCTGATCGTTAAATACCGCTGTAATATCAAACAGCAGGCTCATGTACTTAGTTAACTATCTTACTGTAACAGCTAACAACGAACAAAGAACTGTAGTTAGAGATACCTGATCGTTAAATACCGCTGTAATATCAAACAGCAGGCTCATGTACTTAGTTAAGTATCTTACTGTAACAGCTAACAACGAACAAAGAACTGTAGTTAGAGATACTGAACGTTAAATACCGCTGTAATATCAAACAGCAGGCTCATGTACTTAGTTAAGTATCTTACTGTAACAGCTAACAACGAACAAAGAACTGTAGTTAGAGATACCTGATCGTTAAATACCGCTGTAATATCAAACAGCAGGCTCATGTACTTAGTTAAGTATCTTACTGTAACAGCTAACAACGAACAAAGAACTGTAGTTAGAGATACCTGATCGTTAAATACCGCTGTAATATCAAACAGCAGGCTCATGTACTTAGTTAAGTATCTTACTGTAACAGCTAACAACGAACAAAGAACTGTAGTTAGAGATACCTGATCGTTAAATACCGCTGTAATATCAAACAGCAGGCTCATGTACTTAGTAAAGTATCTTACTGTAACAGCTAACAACGAACAAAGAACTGTAGTTAGAGATACCTGATCGTTAAATACCGCTGTAATATCAAACAGCAGGCTCATGTACTTAGTTAACTATCTTACTGTAACAGCTAACAACGAACAAAGAACTGTAGTTAGAGATACTGAACGTTAGATACCGCTGTAATATCAAACAGCAGGCTCATGTACTTAGTTAAGTATCTTACTGTAACAGCTAACAACGAACAAAGAACTGTAGTTAGAGATACCTGATCGTTAAATACCGCTGTAATATCAAACAGCAGGCTCATGTACTTAGTTAAGTATCTTACTGTAACAGCTAACAACGAACAAAGAACTGTAGTTAGAGATACCCGATCGTTAAAAAATACCGCTGTAATATCAAACAGCAGGCTCATGTACTTAGTTAAGTATCTTACTGTAACAGCTAACAACGAACAAAGAACTGTAGTTAGAGATACCTGATCGTTAAATACCGCTGTAATATCAAACAGCAGGCTCATGTACTTAGTAAAGTATCTTACTGTAACAGCTAACAACGAACAAAGAACTGTAGTTAGAGAGACCTGATCGTTAAATACCGCTGTAATATCAAACAGCAGGCTCATGTACTTAGTTAAGTATCTTACTGTAACAGCTAACAACGAACAAAGAACTGTAGTTAGAGATACCCGATCGTTAAATACCGCTGTAATATCAAACAGCAGGCTCATGTACTTAGTTAAGTATCTTACTGTAACAGCTAACAACGAACAAAGAACTGTAGTTAGAGATACCTGATCGTTAAATACCGCTGTAATATCAAACAGCAGGCTCATGTACTTAGTTAAGTATCTTACTGTAACAGCTAACAACGAACAAAGAACTGTAGTTAGAGATACTGAACGTTAAATACCGCTGTAATATCAAACAGCAGGCTCATGTACTTAGTTAAGTATCTTACTGTAACAGCTAACAACGAACAAAGAACTGTAGTTAGAGATACCTGATCGTTAGATACCGCTGTAATATCAAACAGCAGGCTCATGTACTTAGTTAAGTATCTTACTGTAACAGCTAACAACGAACAAAGAACTGTAGTTAGAGATACTGAACGTTAGATACCGCTGTAATATCAAACAGCAGGCTCATGTACTTAGTTAAGTATCTTACTGTAACAGCTAACAACGAACAAAGAACTGTAGTTAGAGATACCTGATCGTTAAATACCGCTGTAATATCAAACAGCAGGCTCATGTACTTAGTTAAGTATCTTACTGTAACAGCTAACAACGAACAAAGAACTGTAGTTAGAGATACCCGATCGTTAAATACCGCTGTAATATCAAACAGCAGGCTCATGTACTTAGTTAAGTATCTTACTGTAACAGCTAACAACGAACAAAGAACTGTAGTTAGAGATACCTGAACGTTAGATACCGCTGTAATATCAAAACAGCAGGCTCATGTACTTAGTTAACTATCTTACTGTAACAGCTAACAACGAACAAAGAACTGTAGTTAGAGATACCTGATCGTTAGATACCGCTGTAATATCAAACAGCAGGCTCATGTACTTAGTTAAGTATCTTACTGTAACAGCTAACAACGAACAAAGAACTGTAGTTAGAGATACTGAACGTTAGATACCGCTGACCATGTAATATCAAACAGCAGGCTCATGTACTTAGTTAAGTATCTTACTGTAACAGCTAACAACGAACAAAGAACTGTAGTTAGAGATACCTGATCGTTAAATACCGCTGTAATATCAAACAGCAGGCTCATGTACTGTGTCAGCCTCGAGTAAGCAGATTATTGACAAGAAGCCAAAATACATATTCAGGTATCGTATAATAGAAACAGGTTAGGCACAGGCAACCCAACCATTGCTTTTGAGGCTACTAAATAATTCAATAAAATGATATTTGCCGCCTTTTTTGATGGGTTTCCTGTGGTATATACACATGTACTGCGAGACGCACACAGGGAGCCCAACAGTATACGTTACTCAACACAGGGAACCCAACATAATACGTATTAGAGAGATTTAGCAAACACGACGCAACGTGAAAACACG
Organism: Actinostola sp. cb2023; assembly: GCA_033675265.1. Lineage (NCBI taxonomy): Eukaryota > Metazoa > Cnidaria > Anthozoa > Actiniaria > Actinostolidae > Actinostola > Actinostola sp. cb2023. The sequence continues at coordinate 267,750 of JAUJYZ010000513.1, read as the reverse complement.
ACGTTAGATGACGAATATATCACATATGGTCATTGCGTGACTACCGTGACAACGTCGCGACGTCAAGTTCACGACGCCATTTCACTTGTTTTCACGTCCCCTTCATGACGTTGAGCTCGCCAACGGTCGTTTCACAGTTATTCATCAGCGCGCGCGCGGTCCTCTTTCACGTCGCGTCGTGTTTGTTAAATCTCTCTATTATATACTATGCAGGCTCATGTACTCAGGGTCAGCCTCGAGTCACTAGATTATTGACAAGAAGCCAAAATACATATTGGCATCGTATAATAGAAACAGGTTAGGCGGTGTTTATAACAACTGGAACTGCAGTATTTAGCTATTTCTCTTGATATGGAGTTTTGTGAAAATGACTTCAAGTGACCGCCCCCAAAGGACGTCTCCAAAGGAGGCTTATGACTTATGAACAAAACGAACGTCGTAAAAGAGGCGTTAATGGTCAAGTTAAACACTATAAAGGTTATCGTTTCATCGTCTGCCCCACTCACACATTGTTCTAGCCTTATTTGCTACAATTTTCTCCGAGTAAAGATCCCAGGGGGGGTACTCAGGGGTATCAGTGACGGGGAGGTGCGAATGAGGCCAAACGTTTTAACCCCAAAAAAGTCCATTACGCAAAAACAAGATCCAACAAAAGTCCAACGGCCCAAAATCGAGACCCCAAAAAAGTCCAATTTTTCTCCGCATAAAATCGAGAACGGTAGGATATCATTTTTATCAACCCCCCAAAAAGTCCTTGCCAAAATCTTCATATAAAAAAAAGTCCACCAGAAAATTGATAACCCCAAAAAAGTCCCAAGCCGCGAATTTCAAACCCAAAAAAGGTCTTCGCACCTCCCCGTCACTGATACCCCTGAGTACCCCCCCTGGGGTAAAGATACACGTTCAAAAACCACTTGCACACAGAGCGCCTTATCAGTTAGTTGTTATCAGTTAGTTATAAGTAGTGCATGCATATCAGTTCTACCGAATTCTATGTATTTCGTGGCGTGCGGTTTGGCGCGCGTCTATCGATATACTTATGAAGTAAGTTCCAAATAAAACTGACAACAGAAATCATCGATTTGCACACTAAGTTAGTAATACTTGGCGACCTGTATATATAAACATCTCCACTAAATGATATCTCTTGAGCAGAAAGCTACCGTGCGTAGGCGGACACTACGGTTCGTGATTTCGATTTTACTGTGATTGCCTGCTCTAAATTTCTCTCAAGCGCATACATGCAAGATAGGGGTCTCGTGCAGTATACATGCCAATGTTTCTTGTCCCGGTACTTGATCACGCAAGGAGCGAAAGAATGACAGACAGTTTGACCGAAGTCACGGCATTGAATAAATCGATGGTTATCGACACATGTTGAAGAAATCAGTGAGCTTACGATATCTTCACACGCCTTTCAAAGAGAAAGTGTAGATACACTATCTTAATACCCCACCCATAGACTGATTACATCACCGGTATATACCGTGCAACTTTGACACTTAGACCACACGGAAATCAAAACGAAAGCTTTTCATGTGTTTTATGTCCCGTCAACAGTCATTTTCGTATGAGTGGGAAACCTACGGCTCGGAGTTACGTCACGGTACGGAATCGAAGATATCTATTCAACCAATCACAGCGCGCAAACTCATTGCTCAACCAATCAGAATACTTGGACACGACACGGTCACCGCACGGCACGAACTATACCGTAACTACTTCCCATGAAAACGCATACTTTTGAAAACTAACCATATAATTAAATGTGGGGTTGAACCACGCACACCACAGAACCATGACCAGTGTTAAACCTCTTACTCCAATGAAGGGCAAAGGCTCGAAATGTCAGTAAAGTTAGGTACTCTTTCTTACGGTGTCATAGATTATTTATCATTAGTATAATTTTAGACTTGAATATAGAGTTTCGCGCGCTGTGATTGGTCGAGCGACCAGTGATTATGAGACGATAATCACCTCTGTAAGTAAGTAAGTAAGTAAGTAAGTAAGACTTCATTTAAAGAGGGTAACACGTGACAGTATAGAAGTAACTGATAAACTTGTGGCCCTAACAAAAACTCAAAAAGAAAATAAATATATGATATATAAAAAGCGGAAGTAAAATCACCAATACCAAAGTACCAATAAAACGGGTTTTTTTATCCTGAATTTCGTCTTTTCTCTGATATTCTATCAAATTATACTAAAACAATTATTCACCTCAGGCTCAGTGATTATGGTGAATATTCACCTCGTTTTGTATTTTATGATCAAAATATCTGAACGGTTTGTTCAGATAACAGCTCTGCATTGAAGAAAACTGGTCAAACAATCAATCCTAAGCTCAAATAATGTAAGAAAACTCCTTCACACAAACGTTTAGCTTCATAAATAAAATAATTCAAGACATTAAACATAAGTGTATGGAGCGAAGCCGTGTTGATTGTTTGGGTTGAGTACGCCGTCACTAACACCTCTGAAGATTCAAAAAAAATGTATTACTTCCCATTGGAATGTCTGAGAAAAAAACGTCATTTTCAAGGACATTAATGGTACTACAGACCATAGTATAGTTTTCTATTTTTTCATCTCTGGTCATTTTCAAGGACATTAATAGTACTACAGACCATAGTATAGTTTTCTATTTTTTCGTCTCTGGTCATTTTCAAGGACATTAATAGTACTACAGACCATAGTATAGTTTTCTATTTTTTCATCTCTGGTCATTTTCAAGGACATTAATGGTACTACAGACCATAGCATAGTTTTCTATTTTTTCATCTCTGTTCATTTTCAAGGACATTAATAGTACTACAGACCATAGTATAGTTTTCTATTTTTTCATCTCTGGTCATTTTCAAGGACATTAATGGTACTACAGACCATAGTATAGTTTTCTATTTTTTCATCTCTGGTCATTTTCAAGGACATTAATGGTACTACAGACCATAGTATAGTTTTCTATTTTTTCATCTCTGTTCATTTTCAAGGACATTAATAGTACTACAGACCATAGTATAGTTTTCTATTTTTTCATCTCTGGTCATTTTCAAGGACATTAATGGTACTACAGACCATAGTATAGTTTTCTATTTTTTCATCTCTGGTCATTTTCAAGGACATTAATGGTACTACAGACTATAGTATAGTTTTCTATTTTTTCGTCTCTGGTCATTTTCAAGGACATTAATGGTACTACAGAGATAAGATTCAGAGTTCTGCTCTGCAAGATGACATTGCACTTGATAAGACTTCATCTAAGCTCTCTCTCACTCCGGTTGAAACCCACGCACTAATGATATGCTTAATCCACTCGACCAAAAATAGAACGAAATCATACTTTTCAGTCAAATCTCAATATAGTCAGCTGTATAGGTTCTACCTACACTGATTGGTTTTGTTCAAACATGTTGTCATAAGAAAAAAAGAAAGAAACCGCACTAAACACATAAAACTAGCTTGTGGACTTACTACAGGTAACCCGAGTAAACGTCGAAGCCTTCTTAATAATCAGGTAATGGCAATTTACCTTAATCGCTCTGTGTAAACTCTTAATTAAGTAAAGTTCTTAGTTAATGGATAACACGCGCGCCAGGGTGTTCTAAACCACTTAGCAAAGTTCTGACGCTCTCTTTCGTTGGACGTAAGATCACTGTGCTAGATAGTGAACATTGTAAACTCTAATTGAATACAGTCCGTAGTTAATGGATAACACGCGCGCCAGGGTGTTCTAAACCACTTAGCAAAGTTCTGACGCTCTCTTTCGTTGGACGTAATCACTGTGCTAGATAGTGAACATTGTAAACTCTAATTGAATACAGTCCGTAGTTAATGGATAACACGCGCGCCAGGGTGTTCTAAACCACTTAGCAAAGTTCTGACGCTCTCTTTCGTTGGACGTAAGATCACTGTGCTAGATAGTGAACGTCCATTGCAAACTCTAATGCTTTGTCGGTAAAGGGGTAATGTACCAAAATACTTGAACTAATTGTTTCCGGTCATTTTAGAACTAAAAACAGATTATCGAAAACGTGTAGAAATTAGCGCGTGCTTGATGATCTAGAGCCTAAGTAGTAAGCCTTTGATTTAGCAGCGAATTGTTAATACATAAACGGGGCATTTAACAGCGATTCGACTGCCCTTTCAATACGATTCTGCTTGGGATACAATGATGTGAAGTTGACCATGTCATTGGTTGAATAAACTTAATGTTCTTTCATCGTAAAACACCGATTGTTTGATTGCGTGAAGGTCAGTTCACGAGTCAAATAAACAGGAAAAAAAATATCTTGATTTTGAGAACATGGCTCTAAATCTGATTAGATTTTTGTCACAAAAAATATCTGATGTTTTTTATATGCAACGCTATTCAATAATAATAATAATTTCTCGCAAAAACAAAACTATTGTTACTTCGAATCTGTCAAAATAATTTCTTGTGATTTTCCGTTTTGCTAATGTGATGTTTTGGAACTCGAATAAAGTAATTTTCTCACATACCATAAGTATCTAAAGCGCTTCAGATTTGACAAGAATACGATCGAATACGTCATGTTATTTCTTAGACGTTCATGAACCACGAAAACAGTTATTTCAGAGATGATTGGATTTGATGAACAACGCAGATATCGAAACATCACGAATGGAAAACCAATTAAATGCTTGTTTTGACCCTCGAAATAAAACATCACGCTTACATCATTGTTACTGTATGATCGTTTTAAGTTCATTAAAAACTAGAATTCTACAGCAGAGTTCTTTACCCACCTGATTTTCCCACTCCTTTGCTTCCAATTACAAGGAATCGGCCTTCACTTGAAGACGGTGAACTTGGCTGACACATTTTTCAAATCGAATCATTGATCACAGCATTGAATTGGCTTCTTTGGAAAACAAGCACTCAAATGGGTTCCTTCGGGAATGTGAAACGGTGCATGGCACAGAAAATAAAGTGACGTCTTGCTGGGTTCCTTGGAATGCTTTTGAACCAGGGTTTCCTTATGTAGATATTCGCTACTCGTTGATGTAATAAACTGACTTTACTTTCATGGATAAAGTTTGATAAGAAGTTAATGATGTCAAAGTGATCCGTCGGTGGAAAACTTGAATCAGGAATCTGATATGAAGGATCTTCGGAATGCTTAAAAGAACCGACATGAATAGAGAACAATCAATAGAAAATTAGTTGTGCAAATAAAAATATTTCTTGAAATATAAAGTATTCATTGATTTAAAAGTTTTATTAATAACCTAACGCCAGGTCATGATCCTACTCAATAGGTTCATATATTTTCATGCTGATTTCAGTTCAGTCAAATCTGAATAACAATACGCTGCAGTTTCAAACTGAGTTGCACTTCTCTGCTGTTATCATGATTTTTAAGTTACGAAATAGGAAGCTTCCAACACGTATCATTTCTGTATCTCTTTGTTTAAAGCATTCTCTATTGTACCCCTTCTTATCAGCCCATCTAATAACAACTGTCTATAACAATATCAAATCAATGATTAGTCAGCGTATTTAGAATACTTAATCTACTAGTATAGACAGCGTGCTTTGGCAGTACAATGGTTTTACTTTAATTGGTTTTGTCGTTTCAGTTGTTAGAAGAAGAAGAAGAATACTAGACTACAAAGAGCGCGAGGGTGGTCAATGATATGATTATATATCGGTAAATAGATTGGAACACATGTGACGATGGAACGCGGCGAGCCAGGACCAACACACGTAGCAACTTGCTGTGCCTACTGTGAAGGAATTTCACTCACTTTCCTATTTTCACTCGTACCCAGCCCCTTCATGAAAAATGATGTTCAGAAAAAGATGGCGGATCAGTAATTTTACCCAGTAATCCTTTGCGCGCAGAAACCACTATACCTCGTAGAAACTTTAGAAAAGAAGGCAATAATCTTTGTTACAGAACAAGATGGCGGATCAGTACTTTTACCACAATCCTTTGCGCGCATAAACCACTATACCTCGTAGAAACTTTAGAAAAGAAGGCAATAATCTTTGTTACAGAACAAGATGGCGGATCAGTACATTTTACCACAATCCTTTGCGCGCACAAACCACTATACCTCGTAGAAACTTTGAAGGGAGTTTTGAAAATCTGTAAGTATGAAGCTGTTACGTGCTTTATTTATGCAAAAGTGATAGAAAGTTCTCTACTGCACTAGCCTGCGGAAGAGCCTGAGTAGGAAGTTGAAGGTGATATAAATACAGAGAGAAACAAAACATGAACCAGGGATGGTTTCCTCGTACTGACGCAAAGACTTCCTGTGTAGCAAGTAGAGTTTTGGAATGCACGAATGATAGATATTAGATAGATATATCTATTGGATATATATTATTATATTCAGTATATCTTTTCAAAACATACATGGTCTTGGTTCCCGATAAATATGTTTATTTACAAAACTAATACAAACATTTGGAGTAAAATTGTTTACAAATCAAATTGAATTCTGATGATCAGTCAATCCAGCAATGACATTCACTGGCATTTCTTCGAGCCAAGAAACTGTTGGTTGCTGAAATCAGTGCAAAAATTCACTTATAAAAATCACGTGACCTCGATGTAAGAATTCATTGGCTGCCAGAATCACGTGACCTTGACACAATAATTCATTGGCTGCCAGAATCACGTGACCTCGATGTAAGAATTCATTGGCTGCCAGAATCACGTGACCTTGACCTTGACACAATAATTAATTGGCTGCCAGAATCACGTGACCTCGATGTAAGAATTCATTGGCTGCCAGAATCACGTGACCCTGACATAGTAATTCATTGGTTGCCAGAATCACGTGACTTCGATGCAATTCTGCATTTCTTACCATTGCCAAGTGACCTCTCCACCGCGTGCCCCTGAAAACAACTGATCAGGCTCGCCACAAAAAATATAAGCTTACAAAAATATTTGCATTGAACTTTGTTGCCTTCTTCTACCAAGGACATCATAACAGTGCATCCTCCAACCCTTAAGTTGATATTAGAATCTCATCGCTAAAATCCATCACCATTTTGTTCAGTAATAAAGGCGCATCGATTATGAAAAGATGACGCGAAGATTGGAATACGATCCGGCGCATGCGCACGAAGCCATGTGATGCCAAATCCAGCCAAATCACTTGCAGCGAAGGTGAACGATTGTACAAAGGCTTCTCTTTACTATCTTCAACATGCTCGCAATAAAACAGATGGTATCACTGACAAAAGACCCGAAACTTCAACGACACTTTTTGACGTCACAACAGCGTTACGATGATGCGGTTAACGCTGATAGTTGGCGATCTTTTCCTACTTGTATTTCAAACCCATTCAGTTGCACTCACGGCTTCTTATCCCGTGTCCAGTACCGTCTCTGTTGTTTGAGGAACATAAGTTCTAAACCAGACTTTAATTCAGAATCTGACGGTAAATACTGATCCTCGACGAGCTCATCCTCGTAGTCCCCTTCCATTAAATCAATGTCATCATCAGATGTTGCAAAGCTGCTTTGTCGTGATGAGTTGGTGAAGGTCAGAGTTTGTTCCTCCATTGAGTCTATTTGGGCTTGTTGGCGGTTTCTCACGTGACGTGAAGCCATGGCAACAATGACGGACCCAAGTAAAATGGCGCCAAGGATAATACCCATGATAGTTGCGACTATTGTGGTGGTGCTGTCCTTGATACGCTCAGGAACCTGTAGTAATAATAATGATAATCATCATCATCATCATCATCATAATAATAATAATAATAGTAGTAATAGTAAATAATAATAATAATAATAATAATAATAATAATAATATAATAATAATAATAATAATAATAATAATAATAATAATAATAATAATAATATAATAATAATAATAATAATAATAATAATAATAATAATAATAATATAATCATCATCATCATCATCATCATCATAATAATAATAATAATAATAATAAATAATAATAATAATAATAATAATAATAATGATATAATAATAATAATAATAGTAATAATAATAATAGTAATAATAATAATAGTAATAATAATAATAATAGTAATAATAATAATAATAATAATAATATAATAATAATAATAATAATCAGCAGTTCTAGGGGCATCAATCATATAAATGCTCTATAAAAAGACACGGTCATCATCATCATCAATGTTTCTCAATCAGGGTTCGTCAACATCATATCATCAACACCAGCCACTTGTTCAATATCTAAACAAACTCACCCGTATAGTTTTAATGATAGTCTTGGTTCGTTCGCTCTTGTCTGTCTCTTCTCGATGTGGAGAAGTGACAGCAAGGAACGCGTCCATCATTCTCTCTGAACTGCGCAGTTTCTCCATTTCTTCTAGTTTATCAATTTTTTTCTTCTTTTTTCCTTTATGCTTTGTTTTTGCACTTGTTGCTTTGATCTTGTGTGTTGCTTTGACGAGAGTAGGCATAGGAGCTACTTCAACTGGAATAAAAACAAACAAATGAATGAATGGGTGAACGAAAGAATAATCTGAAGGCAGGGCGCCCTACTGAAAATCACTGGAAGGTGACGTAGGCAACCTGGGTAAAGATCTACTTATAATAATAATTATAAAAAGTATGTGATGAAGGGTTATACAAAGGAATATCAGAACCACAGGTCTATAATTAATTAGATGAAAAGAAATAAATTAGAAATGAACACGCCACGTCTCACCGATGACATCACAATAATGACGTCATATTGTTCATATTATGTGGTACCACAGGCTACACGTGGTAATGACCATGCTCGAGAATCCAGCGGTGCTCTTCCGAGCCCACGCCGAAGAGCACCGCTGGATTCTCGAGCATGGCATTGATATATGGTGGCAATGATCACGTGATAATATTACGACAATGACATCATATTGTGCATCATCAGTGGCAAAGGCTTTACGTGGTGATGACGTCATGTTGTGTCTTATCGCTAGTATTGAAGATTTTAAATACAGTCATTCTCAAAAAGGTTGTCCAGATGAAAAGACTACAATACTGCAATAAAGTCACATGATTCAATATGTATTCGATTTCCTTGCGTGGAATTTCAATTTGAGATGCAAAAGTACACGGCATTGTGAGAAATGAATGTAATGCCGCTGGTATCAACTCGCAGTTCCGCGCGCAGAAATTGAAAACATAATGAATCACGTGACTTTATTGTAGTATTGTAGTCTTTTCATCTGGACAACCTTTTTGAGAATGACTGTATAAATGTATAAGAAAACTGATCACGTGATATGATGTCATATTGCGTCTTACCAATAGTATCAAATATTTTTCCAATGGGAGTATAATAACATAGAAATATCATGTGATCCTTGGTTCCTTTGTGTATTCCATACGGGTATTCACCGCCCTCGTAGTCGATATTACCACGATCTTCGTCATCAAATTTGATGAATTCAGACACTCCATTCATATCCACAACCTTAGATAAAGTGATAAATGAAATGGTTAATCATCGTATTTTAAAAGGTACGGCGGAAGCACATAGGGAAGCACAGGAAGCCCAATTATTTTTTTCTAAGGCTATTGTTAAAAATAACAATACATGAATGAGCTCGTATTTTTGATGGGCTTCCTGTGGTAGAGCGCGCGGGATAATCGATTGGGCTACCTGTGGTAGAGTGCGCGGGATATTGGATTGGGTTTCCTGTGGTAGAGCGCGCGGGATATTGGATTGGGTTTCCTGTGGTAGAGCGCGCGGGATATTGGATTGGGTTTCCTGTGGTAGAGCGTGCGGGATATTGGATTGGGCTTCCTGTGGTTCAGCTCTCCCTCGTGAAATCCTTGCGGAACTCTACGTCTACGTGCGATTCCACAAGGATACGCATTCGATTGACTACGTAAGGGAGTAAATCTTGTAATAATGGTAGAAAAGCTCACCTTTTGGCACTTGTTCGATACGTATGCAAATAGATAAAACGGCCTGTCTGTTGGTAGTACAATAGGTTGATCCCAGTCCCCTGTTGTACTACAACAAAACTCGATCTTGGTGTCTTCACTATAATGTCCCTCTGGGAGGGTCCCACCGGCAGAATTTTTGTTGTCTTTATTCTCGTCATCCCAGATCACAAACCCAGACTCTAGACCGTGAGGACATACGGGTCCTTTTTTGTATACGCAATACTTTCCTTCTGGCCACCTACAAATAACGTACGGTAGGTTAGAAGAACGTTATACAACGAACCGTCGTTATTCAGTGGATCCTTGGAGATCTGACCAGCTCACATCGAATACTAGAAAACAAAAAAACAAGCAAGCGGCAAAGACGAATGGATGGATAAAGGGATGACTGAATGGATGAGTGAATGGATGGATGGATGACTGAATGGATAAATGAATGACTGAATGGATAAATGAATGACAGAATGACTGAATGGATGACTGAATGACTGAATGGATAAATGAATGACTGAATGACTGAATGACTGAATGGATGAATGAATGCATGACTGAATGGATGGATAAATGAACGACTGACTGAATGGCACTGATTGAAAGGTAAAAGAAAGCAAGGGAGTAAAAAATAGAGTATAGAGCATATAGATAAATGCGCAATATAAATAATAAATTATCACTATTTATTATTGCAATAAAAGAAACGACTTTCTTACTTTCTATGACCATATTTCTCGGTCTTCATACAAAACTCTTGTCGAATTCCATCGTCGCTAACTTTTCCCGCCAAATGATAACTGTCAGAGTGTTGGTTCTCTGTCAAGTCGTCCTCGGTGTCATGGAAACGGTAGCCTATCTTCCATTGAAATCCCGTACTCGAGGGACATCCCGAGATGGCTCGAGGTAGCCCGTATGTACCAGTTGGCCAACCACGGTCCTTGACTGGATATCAAAATAGATCAACATTCAGCAGATTAGATGGAAAAATAAAAGATCTGGGACAAATAAAAGATCTGGAAAAAATAAAAGATCTGGAAAAAATGAAAGATCTGGAAAAAATAACAGATCTGGAAAAAATGAAAGATCTGGAAAAAATAACAGATCTGGAAAAAATAAAAGATCTGGAAAAAATAACAAATCTTGAAAAAATAACAAATTTCACGAACCTTTGTCTTGTTTTGTCGGATATGGTAAATGCTTTACCTTCCCACCTCCTCTTAGTCTCTTATGATCTTCTTCACTAAGTATGTCCTCTAAGCTTATATCTCGTTTGTTTTCTTGCTGTGAGGGTGATTTAGTGTGAAGGGGACTCTCTTGTTCAGGCACAGCGTTCCTTTTCCACGGAGATAAACTCTTCTTGTTATCGCTGATCTGTGATGGTTTAGCTTTAGCTTCTACACTGCCTATTATACGTATCTCTGGTGCTTGCATGTGCCATACGTACAACCGCACTGGAGCTGAAGTAAAAGAAACAAATGAAATATTGGATTGCTATCATTCATTCATTCATGTTAATAGACGTCATTTCCGGTCTAGTGAAGAATTATCAGCTGAATTGCAAGTTTTCAATAGAATTCCCTCTGCTTGATAGCACATGTATGGGGGTGAGCACGGGGGTAGGGGTGAGTGTTTGTCCCTCATTCGAATGGCAAGAATGAGGACTTTTACATATTGTACAGCGTTATTGGACTACTGGAAATAGCGCTATAGAAATAGGCTACCCGTGATAGATTGACCGTGAGGGACTAGGTCGAGGTGGTGGCATTTATCTATCGTTGATAATTTACGCAACTATTTACGTTGCTTTTTCTTTCAAATCTTTTGAAATGCATCGGTGTTATTGCATATCAGTATAAATACTATTGTCCCTATTGTCCCTATTGTCCCTATTGTCCCTATTGTCCCTCTTGTCCCTCTTGTCCCTATTGTCTGAATACCTGCTAATTAGACTTTTTCCTGTTTGTATGTCCGCATTATTTCAAAACAAAACTGACTTTTTGTCTACCCGACCATTTATAATTCCGTCTATATATAAATATCTAGCCCCTTCATTCATGGGAGGGACTATTGATACATTTCGACCAATCACCGCTCGTCGCTACCAGCCCTATCCAACCGCGACTTGTACCTGTCTCCACCCAAACTGCTACGGATCGGTAGCTACAGTGCGCGCAACACTAAATTTGAAAAATATTTTGATCATGATGTCAACACCCGAAAGCCAAACATGTAAATTCCTTTCTAGTTAATTCAAGTGAATGGTCTGTGAGTGCTTTATGCACTGACGCTCCATAACCAAATCATGATTTATAATTTATTGTGGAGCTGGATTATGTCTTTGGAAAGGTGTGAATATTTGTTTATTCGGGCGGGAAAGTTAAGTGCCTATTCGACAGTTTCAAACTATTTGTCATGTTTAAGTGAATTCTGACATTTGTTCACGTGTTTATTCATGCTTTCGTTCATTTGTGGATTTTGTTGTTTCTTTTACTCGTTCTTTTATTCGTTCATTCAATCAATCCCACTTTCTTCCTTTTCCCACTCTATCACTATTGTTGTCGTTTATCTTCATTCTATTCACCCGTTTAATTCCTTCTCTCTTTCTCCCGTCCTTTTCTCCATATTGTATTTATATGTTAGTTCTTCGAATAAACATTATTATTATTATTATTAACTTTTCCTATCCCTGCCATTTTATAAACCAATTTAATGGATGGTGAACTGCATTGGTTTGAATGCAGCTACCGTTACATAGTGACATATTAACCAAGGAATTAATAAATACTGTCAATAATCGTCCTACGTTTATCACTTTTCTTATTTCCATTTCTCGCCTTCTACGTTTCTAGGAAAAAATATCGTTTAAAAATCATTCTTGGAGAGTAACACTCCCCCCTTTTTAGGTAACACTCCCCCCTTTTAGCCATTCTCAATTCTCAAGAGGGCTCAGTTTTTGACAAGGCGATTAGTCTTCAGTCGTAGATTAACGTGTGCGACCTTCCAGGAACGCCAACCTGGAGCACAAATGCCGTTTTTTCTGCAGAAAATTGCGAACCATATTTCATACCTTGTTGGTCAACCACGAATAAAGATAGCTCCACTAACACGAGTAGCCACGCCTTGCATGATGCTTTCATCGTGGTATGATTGGCAGATCGATACTCGTCTCTCTACCATTCTTCGTCTGAAATTAAATAAATATAGGTAAATTATAGTTGATAAATATAGGTAAATTATAGTTGATAAATTATAGTTGATAAATTATAGGTAACTGATAGTTGATAAATTATAGGTAAATTATAGTTGATTAAATATAGGTAAATTATAGTTGATAAATTATAGGTAAATTATAGTTGATCAATTATAGGTAAATTATAGTTGATCAATTATAGGTACGATGGTATATGGATTATGGTAAAGAAGGGGTGTTACAAATCGTTTTACTAGGGGAAGTACAACATAAGGATCTCGCAGCTAATGCACTTAACTAATTCCTAGATAATTGTAGTTTTAGGCCAACTTTATTTTGAAAGCATATGGAGTACAAACAACATGTCCGTGAAACAGTACTATAGTACTATAGTACTAAATAGTGCTATGTCTAGTGTTGTCTATTGTTGTCTATTTAGTACTAATTAGTACTAATTATAAAGTACTGTTTCACGGATATATTATTTGCAATCTTTAGTACCATTATTCAGTTGTCCAAAAGTTTGATCTTAGCTACATGGCGATGAGAAACAAAACAAAACCATGACAAAATGCGTGAAATTTGTCCATTACGTAAACTACAATGACTCATTTATTATTTTTATGAAATACATTAGCACCATTCAAATATCGAAATATATAAAACCTAGATGCAATAATACTGGTTTACTAGCCAAGTTAGAGGAAATTATCGGAAAATTTGTCTATTTGAAATTTGAATCGAAACATCAAGTACTCGTAATAAAACGAGGAGGAGGAATTATTACATTAACAATAATAATTATAATTATATTGTGGTATGATTTATAAAGCTCTCTCCTATAAGTTCTGCTCCAGTCATTTTAGTCTTAAATTTAGCTTTAACACAGTAAGGCTGATTGGGTTCCAATAACCTTGTTCTAGTTTGTGATTCCATGGCAAGAATTAACGAAGCTTCGTCACTATTTTGGTTATGTTCAGCCAAACAAACTCTAAAATTAGTCGGCGTTTTTGGCCCCCGAAGGCTCGATTCACAGTCCACGCCCTACAATCTGCCCTGTATGATTTATAGACACCAAACTTGACATATTCTTGATACAAAACTGAGAAAAAGTCGCAGTTGCACAAGATGTGATCACGTGTTGTGCTATTGTTAAGTGAATTGCATGTGGAACCGAATTTCAATAAATGCAGCGACTTCTATGTTTCATAAAGACACCTTAAGTCCATGTGATTTCGACATATGGTATTAACTGTAAGATTAATAAAGGGAATTCCAAAGGATTTAACTACATTAGCAGTAGAAAACTACTCGTAACTGAACACGAGAGGGTAATGAAGCAATTGAATGGAAAATGTTTAAACAAAATGCTTTCCGAATTACTGAACAATTCATAATACCTTCAGAAATGTTAAGGATGGAAAACACCACTCCTCGGCCAAGCAACCGAACATTAATTGATGTTAAAACTTACCTCGAAGAAGTATTCACGAATCCGCCATTTTCTCTCTCGTTGCAATTTTCTTGAGCTATGAATAAGTTATTGTGTTGTTTCTTACTGTAGGAGAAAGAACCCGTCGCTCGTTAAACAGGTTGACGAGTGACGTCACAGTGGGCCTTGCTTCACTTGGTTTTCCCGCCAAGCGCGACGGCGCGTGTGCAGTTGCCAACGAGTTCATTGAGTAGGGAGGGCATTGCGTCGTTTATCGTTGAACAAGTCACAATTTTGAATTATTAAATCATATTTTTGCTGCGAAATTTGTGTCAATTTAGAGGTCTAGACATCAGTAGTGGAATACAATATCGACACAATAGATGTTTTACTTCTAAACTATTTCAAAGTCTGAAAAGTTTTAGTTTCCGATTTGCAAAATTTCAGAAATCTGACTTTTTCGGGAAACCTTCCTAAGCTACGCATGCATGAAAAGGTCAGATCAGTCTTCATTACTCTGAGTAAACACCTTTCAATCAGGAATTGTAGGTTAGAACTCAGTTTGGTTTCGAAATCATTATTTTCCATATTTCAAGGGAAAAAATAAGTCCAAATCCAATCCACTTTTGACTAAGATGATGATGATGATGATGATGATGATGATGATGTTGAAGACTTTATTTCAAGAGGGTCGCACACAAATGTGAATGCACACTTATAAACTTGTGGCCCTCACATAATAAAATATACTAAAACTTTTCGGTGTTATGGTTGAAACTATTCACTAATACAAACCGAATAAACGAGGAAAAGCGTCCTTATACAGATTGTCCGTATTGTAGAGGTGTCCGTATTATAGAGGTGTCCATATCATAGAGGTTTCCGCGTATTTGTCCGCGTATTATAGACTGATGTCCTCGTATTTTGAGGTGTCCGTAATGAGAGGTCCTGTAATAGCATGCAGGGATATTCCGTAATGAGAGGTCCTGTAATAGCATGCAGGGATATTCCGTAATGAGAGGTCCTGTAATAGCATGCAGGGATATTTAAAGCATCCACTAAGCAGGGACCGCAGAGACGGGGGGGCTGGGGGGGGGGGGGGGGGCTTTCCCCCACTTTTAGCCAAAAACGTTGTCACAATACGTTGTTGTCTGATGTATATACTGGTCTACTAGTATATCCGGGAGTTTGAAACAAAATATGGTGTGTTGGTTGGTTTGATTGGTTGGGAACTTTATTTATACTGGAAGTATACAGAGCGGAGAGGAACGGATCAGGGAGGAGGGAGAAACAACCGGAAAAAATGACCTAAAAATTAGGGAGAGTGGATATTCCTCCGCTCCATACAATGAACCGGCGAGGACTCGTAACTTTAGAACAGAGTCAAAATTAGCTAAGGCTAAAACTGTTTCCTTAACTATGTATGTGAACGTATCAGAGCGTTTGTAAATCTAAGTGGTACTGATTTTGGTTCGCAAAGGATTACTGGGTAAAATGTACAGCCGCCATCTTTTTCTGTCAGTGAATTTCTAAGTAGACGTGAGCGTACTTTCTCATGTAGTCAGTCTATTAACAATAATAATAATAATAATAATAATCACTTTAATAATAACCTTAACAACAGCAAACTAACAACATAATTATATAGAATAAATGATCTCAAACTTGCTTTTTTCAGTTTTTCGGTAAATGCAATTTCAAAGGTTGACCGACCATGGAGCACCGCAATGTCACAGGTATCCCAACGTACAGTAACCGCATTTTATAAACAGATCTAGTTGATAGCATTACTATCTTGTGAAGACAGTAATTTTAAGTAATTAATAATTCCAAATGTAGAGTTTCGAACAATAATTACAATAGTAAATTTGAGACTGAGTTTGGAGGATTTTTTTCACGAAACCAAAGTGTTATAAATTTTTTTTCCAAAAGTTTATCAACAATGTGAATTTTTCATTAAAAGATTTTGCCGCTTTGAAACCTTTTGTTTGATGGTTCAACTAAATCCAAGGCCAAATACCATAGTCAATCAGACATGGCAGTCTTGTCCATTCCTCTTTCACTCCCATGATGGACCAACGTAATGCCAGTAATGTGTTAAATTGCGCAGGGGGGTAGGGTAGGGTGTATTGACTATAATTTAGCCGGTGAGGGTGGACCGCGTGGACCGCGTGGACCGCGTGGACCGCGTGGACCGCGTGGACCGCGTGGACCGCGTGGACCGCGTGGACCGCGTGGACCGCGTGGACCTCTGAACCATCACCATGTGTCAGTGCAAAAATGTCGATTTCCAGTGCAAATTGCCAACTTTGTTACCATGTTTCAGTGTAAATTACCGAATTGGTAACCCTGTTTTAGTGCTGTGAGGCGTGAAACCCCCAGAAAATCATCCCTCCATGCAAATGGGAGAGTCTACATATCAATTTTAAATTAACAATATCAACCAAAGTCTGTTGCGTCCAGACCTCATACGTATACGTGTCAGAGTTAAAAAAACCTCTTCCAAAGCCATCTACAACTGCTAGCGTGCAACATTATCGATTTAGTTTTGTTGGATTCTCGGAGAACAGAACACCCTTCCGGTAAGTTGTAGCATTCTTCGAGAAGGTCACCAGAGTCGATTGTACATAGTAACTTTAAAGTACAACAACAGCAACCAGAGTTTTTGTCCTAGTTTATAAAACTCTTGCAATGTATAACCACTAGCAAACACGTGGTAAGACAGACTAATTGTTGTGTCACTTATTAACTTCCAAAACAACAAATACTCTTGGTTGAGAGATTTAATCTGAAACTCACCAAGGAGGTTGTAAAGGGAACTGGTTGCCTTGCAGCAGGAAGTCATCGATTCGGTCATGTGATTAGAGACGATAGTTGATATGTCTGCTCAGTGAACCAAGGTGAAGTTGTTCGATTTGTTCACAAATACCGTCGACAGGGAACAGGTACCCCATTTAGAACAGAAGAACCAAACTCAAACACAGACAGCAAGCACCTCGGATAAAAAGATACAAATAAGGTAAGTTGAAATCTTTTTATCCCATTTTTCATTACTGATTTCATTTTCTAAGATGTTCAGAGAATTCGGTAATATCGGGTACATTTCCAGACATCGCTTGTTTGTGAAAAAGTGGAACGAACCATCTTACAGATAATTTCGAGTCTGTCAAATTTTCACTCATGTTGTTCAATTTATAGAGAATATTACTTATACTTTGGAGATCGCTCACACAGAATGTCCGGTATGCACCTTTTTTAATCCCTTGTATTCGTTTTTATGTGTTAATTTAGTACGAAATTCCACCCCTTAACTGCGCAAAGACAGCAAGTATTCCATTTCGGGAAAAATGAAGTCCCACATTGGTAGTTGAAAACGATTAACATACTGTCCGCCCGTTTGTGAGTGAATTTGTCTTCATACTGTCATGAAGTTCGATACTTTTATAGCGGTTTTTTAAGATTCTATGTTTATTTTTTCTTGGTTACTGAACGGTAAGGTGGTCTTGTTGAAAAGCTGTAAAATAGTTCATAACTGGTGGCAGAAACGGGTAGAAAACAAATCGCGTACAAATCTAAGTTTCCATCTATATTTCTGCCTAGAAATCGTACACGAAGCAAAGAACAGCTTGATGATTAATCCAGCATCAGTATCTATGGATTTTATTACTTTATATCGCAGTTAAACAGCTTGACGTGATTTTTACTTATTCAACCGGTAAAAGTTTGTGACTTCATAATCAAATATTGATCTTTGATGTTTTTTCGTTCTTTCAGAGCATGAAATTTTCTTTCTTTGAAACCAAAAACCCCTGAAGTACATTTCTAATAAACAATTTCCTTTTGAATTCGAACAATCAAATCAAGAACCATCGCAACGAAACATTAAACATATCGATCTGGGATAGGTTGAGCCAGCAGTCTTCCTGATCAGAGGTTTCGTTTACTATACTTCCGGTAACAACCGGAAGTGATTTCTACAAATATTTTTTAACCCTTATTATTTCCAGTATATTTATTTTCTTTGCCATTTTTGTACTGCTTTGACAAGTATTCATTAAACTCTTGCTGCATTTATTTTCAGAAAACATGGAATAAAGGGAACCACCCAAATATAACTACAATGCATTTTGGTCTGAGCTGGATAATCCTGTATGGAATGACCTTAACTGCAAGTACGTATAAGCAACCATTATCATTTTTTGGCCTTACCCTAAGTTCCAAATAAATTCTTGGGTGTGAATTTTCAAAAATCGAAATTTTATATGAAAATCTTTGGAAATTTACGCTTGGAGGCAACTCTTGCCTACCAACAAAGGTTTTCATACAAAATTTCGATTTTTGAAAATTCATATCTTCGCAATTTGTGAAGCGATCTTTTCCAAAATTCACATTTTTACTAATTTTAACGAGCTCTTTCCAGCTGTGATAATCATTTTTTTGTCCTATGTCTCCTATAAGCTTTGAAATTACGTGATAAACCCTCATTGCTATTACGGTGTTTACAACAAACACCTAATAAATTTTTAAGCGTTGAACCAAATCAACACATGCAGCGTCGGTGGTATAATGGTCAGCATAACTGCCTTCCAAGCAGTTGATCCGGGTTCGATTCCCGGCCGACGCACTTTTACAAAAAAAATTCATTTTCGAACAAATATAGTCCATAATAATAATTAAATAGTCTGCTGTAATAAGCCAGTTCAGAGTTTAAGAATAAGGTTCAGTGCGCATGCGATTTTATCCCGATTATATCACCTTCTTTTGTTATTTAAAAATACCACAAACGTTAACAAAAGAAGGTGACATAATCGGGATAAAATCGCATGCGCACTGAACCTTATTCTTAAACTCTGAACTGGCTTATTGGCTAAACGTGCGGTTCCCTGGCCTCTTCGCTCCTCCTCCCTGGAAGAGGAGAACAACCATTGGCAAATAGCTATAAACATATGTCCAACATTTCCTGACCCTCCCCTCCCTCGTTATCTATTATCACAGGTGGATTGGACTGGCCAACTGGTAAATACGGTCTACCGAAACCCAGAACAGGATGTCCAGAAAATTGGTTAGAAGGAAAACGGTTCACTAACGACGAAGAGTTAAACACAAATAGTCGACAGTTTAAAGACTGGTTTCACCTTTCTGGTTTTGTAAGCAGCCAAGGTACAGTGTAACCTCTCTAACGACCACCTCCACACAACGACCAGCTAGGGATTTCTGGCCCGGCCATCAGTCAACCCATACATTTATTACGATTGAAACCTCCACACAACGACCACAAGATTATATGATAAGCTATAAGGGAAGAAAAATCGAGAGGTTGGAGAGAAAGAGAGAGAAGAAATGGAAGGATGGGAAGACGTAGGGAGGAAAAGAGAGGAAAGGAGAGAAGGAGCAGCAGGAGAGGAATATAATTACGCAAAACATATCCACTACGAAGGTTTAAAAGAAAACTAATAACTTGAACACAGGGTTGAAAGAGAACGAGAGAGAGACTAGGACCGAGTCCACAAAATATAAAAGAAAATAGGATGACAGTTACAGATAAATGTATCGATTATATTTCTAGGCGTAGAACAAGAATTCTGTACAAAGACTGGCAAAGAAGGAAAGGGTGCCTGGCCTTCAGGGCGATACTGCATATTAAAAAACAGCAAATGTCCCAGAGGATTAGTTGAAGGGTAAGTGTTTACTGACAGCAAGAATAGGAATTATTTTGTTGCTATCTGTTACGGTTATTGATGCTCAGGATAGTTGCTTTCAAGCAGTTGATCCGGGTTCGACTCCCGGCCGACGCAAGTTTATGACATTTGTCCCGGTCGATGTAATTGTTTTCTGAAGAATAGCCATCAAACTCCGCAATGAAAATTTTTAAATTTGTACTAATCAGTAAAGAATTCCCACATCGCGCCATATAGAATCAAGGTTCAGTAACAACGTGGAAACTGCAATTATTAATTTTTAGCAATTATTAGAATATAGTCATACTCACTCGACCAATCAGCGCCCAGCATTTGTGCGCTCTATATCTCATAAAGGAGCTTTAACAATGGATTCATTAGTATTCTCTATATAGAGAATACTAATAAAGCTTTGTTTTCTTTTGTTTCAAAGCCTTATTAGTATTCTCTATATAGGGAATACTAATGACTAACTTAGAGAATACTAGAGCACACATATTATATCCGTGAAATAGTTAACTAAATAGTACTAATAAATAGCACCAAATGCTTTATCATTGTTGTCTACTCAGTAGTAAAATGTTAATTAGTACTAAATGTTAGCGCTTATTTCACGGATATAATATTTGCACTCTACATGAATAACGTGTACTAAACTATATACAAGAAATATTATAATACAATCTTAGTTTAATCTTCAAATACTATTCAAATATTAATTATTATATCATAATCCAATAAATCACAGTTATTTGGATTCGTTGAGCAGCTAGATCTATACATGAATACTGCGGATACAGAAATACAGATCATAACTACACTAAACACTAAAGAAACGTAGCGAGTCACTTACTCTTCAAAATGAAATCACAAACCGAGTTTCTCCATGTTCTACAAGAAGTGTAGATGTTAGTACGGATATTCATCAGTCATCCAAGTTCTCCGTATGATTATTGCGATATAGTTAGCCCAATCTTTCAATAGTATTAAACATCGTGCTTGAGTTTTCTTTGGTGTCCATTATTTCTCTCGTTTTTCAATTCCGTCCGTTCTAACTGGTTTGAAGAAACTTTGAGATTTCTGCTCTTCATTTCCACAACAAATACCGGTAATTTCTAGCGTTGCAAGCTTCGTATTTAAAAACCTCAAGCTTCGGATATTCATCTTCGTTCACTCCACTGAAGTCACACACAACTGAACAGCTTTGCATAAGCGTATGTGCATTTGAAATCAGTATTCCTTTGGGAAAGCAACAGACATGCAGCCAAAGAATACTCTCGTGAGTATGACTATATTCTAAAACGGTTAGAGAATAAACACTCGTGCTTTATGGAATTTAGAGCGCCTCGCATTGATAGAAGGGCCACTCGGCGCTACGCGCCTCGTGGCCTTCTATCTGCTGCTCGGAGCTCTAAATCCCATAAAGCACTCGCGTTATTCTCTAACCCTTACTTATTGTTATTAAATATTTTCTATACATTTGTTTATTTTTTATACATTTGTTTATTTTTTATACATTTGTTTATTTTCTATACATTTTCTATACATTTTGTTTATTTTTTATACATTTGTTTATTTTTTATACATTTGTTTATTTTTTATACATTTGTTTATTTTCTATACATTTGTTTATTTTCTATACATTTGTTTATTTTCTATACATTTGTTTATTTTTTATACATTTGTTTATTTTTTATACATTTGTTTATTTTCTATACATTTGTTTATTTTTTATACATTTGTTTATTTTTTATACATTTGTTTATTTTTTATACATTTGTTTATTTTTTATACATTTGTTTATTTTTTATACATTTGTTTATTTTTATACATTTGTTTATTTTTATACATTTTTTATTTTTTATACATTTGTTTATTTTTTATATTTTTTATTTTTTATACATTTGTTTATTTTTTATACATTTGTTTATTTTTTATACATTTGTTTATTTTCTATACATTTTTATTTTTTATACATGTTTATTTTTATACAATTATCGGCTGTGCCTCGTTTTTTTCGACCTATTGTTTATTTTTTATACATTTCTCAGTATTTTCAAATCGTAGGAAGATCTCTTTCTCGTATTTGATATACAGTCACGAGTGTCATTAAGGTTTCCACGTGGAATCCACCTCGAATCGTATAAGCATTTATGCAAATTTGCACAAAAAAAAAAAAAAAATGCATGCGCACTTCTAGAGCCGCCAAAGCAATGCTAAATAGGAATCGACTCTGGGTCCCGCTGTGGGCGCAAAAAATCGAATATATTCAACTGAGACACGTGATTTTGACTGAACAGGAATGTGTTGTAAATGTGCAAAACAATGTACTTTACCCCTTTCTGGACAACCTTAATGACATTGACTGTATTACATCAAATATTTAATCTGCACGCGATCATTATAGCCTGCGTAGCTTGCGATCAGCGGATGTTTCTGGTGCAGGTTGGGTTGGATTTCGTAACCCAATAAGTTGATAAAAAGACTATTGTTTCATTCATGTAGCGTCGGTGGTTCTAATGGTCAGCATAGCTGCCTTCCAAGCAAACGTTGTTGATCCGGGGGTTCGATTTTCCCGGCCGACGCATACATCATTTTTATCATCGTTCAAATTGAATATTTTTAATAGCAGATCTAATTATTATTATTAAAAAATAGTTAATTAATTAATAGCTAAAATTACATCTATAGTTGAAATGTCATTTTCTTCCACGCCAAGAAAATACTATAACAACTTCACTACTATTTTTACTAAAAAAATCTAGAACTTTATATTTTTGAGTTATGGAAGTCGTCAAAGCGTTGTAACGATTTCAATAAAGTATTAAAATGATATGCAATAATTAATGAAGCGTCGGTGGTATAATGGTCAGCATAGCTGCCTTCCAAGCAGTTGATCCGGGTTCGATTCCCGGCCGACGCACTTTTACATTATTTTTTTAAATAGAAAATTTCATAAATAGAGACTTCACATGTAGATGCTTATTTACTATGTTTTTCGTTCACATCGAATTAAATGTACACATTGCGCTTTGTTCAAGATTCGTGCCGTTTTTTATACAAAGAGTCTCAGAATTAAATTTGAATGAGAAGTTTGGAGAAATTTCCGTATGAGAAGCCAAAGGTCAGACATACCATCGATACATTTTTTGTGACCTATGGGGGGAGGGGTGAGCAATCGAATGCGGACGTAAAAGGAAGCCCCCCGATTCCCACCAATCGATTCAGTCTAATTGGCTTAGCCAACCAAGGTCACTGAGGGGCAGTGGATTTAAACCTGGGGGTTCTAGGAGTTTGAAAAGCCGATTACGAATTTAGCGATATTTACATCTGCATGTTGAGTCTCCGACATTTTCTACGTTTTCAAAATCTTTTTTTTTTTAAAGAAGCAAAAATCGAACCGGGGGGGGGGGGGGGTGCAGGTTGGGTTGGATTTCCCTTTGTCGTTTCATTCATGTAGCGTCGGTGGTATAATGGTCAGCATAGCTGCCTTCCAAGCAGTTGATCCGTCGATCGGCGGACCTATTAGGGTTGAAAATATTTTATTATTAAAAAATAGTTGTGAACCTTTTCTAGGTCATTTTCTTCCACACAAAAGTCAGTTACGTAAACACGAGTCCGTAGAACCTTTTTTTGAGGGTCAATTGAAAGAACAGAAGAAAGATGTTGTCCAGTCACTGATTAAACGATATCAGCACAATCACTTTTTCGCCATATATGGTCGTACCTTTTAGGGGTCGAAATGAACATGGCTTCAACAGCTCTTTTGATTTATGCGTACCTTTTAGGCGTCGTTTTCAAAACCGACCGCCGATCACCCCTACCACTTGGACAAAGGCATGTTGAGTCTCCGACATATTTTCAAAATGCCGCACATACCCGTATCCTGGTACCATATATACCGCCGCACATACCCGATATCCCGATACCATTTTATCGATAACATGGCTTCAACAGCTCTTTTGCGTACCTTTTAGCACATACCCCGTATCTCGATATATACCATATATATCCTGGCCGCATCCCGATACCATATATACCGCCGCACATACCCGTATCCCGATACCATATATACCGCCGCACATACCCGTATCCCGATACCATATATACCGCCGCACATACCCGTATCCCGATATCATATATATTAGTGGGAGTATCCCCCCACGGGGAATTTAACTAACATGTAACAAAAACGCGATGCGTAGTTTTGATTCAATGTGAGTGTTTCTTCTTTACAGATATATTCATTGGAGAGATACAAACTACACGAAGCAAAGAGACAAAACAGGACATGCTCCACAGCGAAATAACAAAGTAGAATATTGTTGTAATGCCAATGGTGAGTGGAGATTACTGACAAAATAACAGATAAGTCTGGGGTGCGTGTAAGGGGGGTTAGTCTGGGGTGCGTGTAAGGGGGGTTAATCTGGGGTGCGTGTAAGGGGGGTTAGTCTGGGGTGCGTGTAAGAGGGGCGTTAGTCTGGGGTGCGTGTAAGGGGGTTAATCTGGGGTGAGTGTAAGGGGGGTTAGTCTGGGATGCATGTAAGGGGGGTTAGTCTGGGGTGCGTGTAAGGGGGGTTAGTCTGGGGTGCGTGTAAGAGGGGCGTTAATCTGGGGTGCGTGTAAGGGGGGTTAGTCTGGGGTGCGTGTAATGGGGGTTAGTCTGGGGTGCGTGCAAGAGGGGCGTTAGTCTGGGTTGCGTGTAAGGGGGGTTAGTCTGGGGTGCGTGTAAGAGGCGTTAGTCTGGGGTGCGTGCAAGGGGGAGGGGCGTTAGTCTGGGGTGAGTGCAAGAGAGGCGTTAGTCTGGGGTGCGTGCAAGAGAGGCGTTAGTCTGGGGTGCGTGCAAGAGAGGCGTTAGTCTCGGGTGCGTGCAAGAGAGGCGTTAGTCTGGGGTGCGTGCAAGAGAGGCGTTAGTCTGGGGTGCGTGCAAGGGGGAGGGGCGTTAGTCTGGGGTGAGTGCAAGAGAGGCGTTAGTCTGGGGTGCGTGCAAGAGAGGCGTTAGTTTGGGGTGCGTGTAAGAGAGGCGTTAGTCTGGGGTGCGTGCAAGAGGGGCGTTAGTCTGGGGTGCGTGCAAGGGGGGGGGGGGGGAGCGTTCGAAAACAGGGACTTGGCTAATAATAATAATAATAATAATAAATAATAATAATAATAATAATAATAATAATAATAATAATATACGTTATATGAGCATTATACAAGGCTCAATGCTCTTACAAAATGAATAAAAATAAATCAGTAAAATAATCTAGTTACGAGAAAACTATAAAGATTTGAATATATTTACAGTTTCAGCGCACAAAAACAGGGATTTAAATTAGGGGATTCCAAATTGTTAATTAGGGGGATCCGCCAAAGTAAGTTATACAATCAGTTACGATGTCATTAAAAGGCTTTCAGGGGAGGGGAGGGGAGGGCAGAATGGGAGAGAGGAAGACAAGCATGAAGGGAGACGCTCTCCTCTCTCTCTCATTCTTCCCCCAACTAACATATGTCATAGCATACAGCAGTACCTTGAAATATGTCTATTTGCACCCATATAGGTAATCCTAAAAAGGCCATAGCACTACCGCTAAACAAACCGTTCTACTTGTACGCCTATGGTAGCAGTGCTTGTCAAATAGTCAAAGGAGCTCAAGTCAAGAACGAACTTGTTCACTTTGAAGTTAATACCAAAACATTCCACCAAGGAGAGGGTGGGGCACACCCGTTCCAGGGAGGTCTGGGTACTAGAAGTCATCGACTGACATATTGTTATTACATGCCAGGTAAGAGGATTGGAACTGACTCCAGACTGACGTCACTCAAAGGCGTTTAACCAATCATAGCACTTTGTTCGTTTGATTGATAGTTAATTTGTCTAATGTCGTTATTTCT
Organism: Actinostola sp. cb2023; assembly: GCA_033675265.1. Classification (NCBI taxonomy): domain Eukaryota; kingdom Metazoa; phylum Cnidaria; class Anthozoa; order Actiniaria; family Actinostolidae; genus Actinostola; species Actinostola sp. cb2023. Next base: position 241,662 of record JAUJYZ010000513.1, on the reverse strand, counting down.
TTCAAGTTCAAACGCAAATTATAAGCGACGACGATCAAGTAGTCGAGAAGGCGTTTTTTACAAATGTAAGTGTTTTTTGAATTGTGATATGAATGAATAAACGAACGAACGAAAGAACAAACGAATCAGTTTTTCATATTTTACTTTTTATTGTAATCAGCGCTTAGAACCGACTTGTATAAGCGCTTTATAAGTTATTGTTATTATTATTATTATCATTATTATATCAGTTAAAAGCCGACTGATTGGCTACACGAATGAACGAAGGACGAAGGATTAACCGACCTATTGGATAGACGAATGCATGAACGAAAGACGAACGAATGAACGGACGAACAAATAAACGAACGTACGAAAGAACAAACGAATCAAAAGCCGACTGATTGGTTACACGAATGAACGAAGGACGAACAAATAAACGAACGCACAAACGACCGTGTACACGAATGAACGAACGAACGAATGAACAAACGAACGAAAGAACAAAACAATAAACGACCTACCGATCGAATAAACGAATGAACGAAGGACGAGCGAATGAATGAACGAACAAACAAACGAACGCACGAACAATCGCGTACACGAATGAACGAACGAAAAAATGAACAAACGAACGAAAGAACAAAACAATAAACGAGCTACCGATCGGATACACGAATGAATGAACGAACGAATGGATGAATAACCTGACTAGTACTATATTATGATAGCGAGATGAGAATACCTGGTTGTCCCTGGTTGTCCCTGGATGTCCCTGGATGTCCCTGGCTGTCCCTGGATGTCCCTGGATGTCCCTGGTTCAAAATAGAACAAGTTGATTAATGATTAATTTCCTTTTTTCTTTAAATGTTACTTCTTCAGGAACAGCTGGATAATAAGTCCCAGACTTCCGCAATGGCGCTGGCCATAGGGGTGGGTATTGCATGTGCTCTTCTGGGTACCGCTACAATAGCGTTCTTTGCTAAGCGTCTTATTGGAAAACGAGAAGACGACGACGATGATGAAACACCGAGACCTGATGAATAGTTACAAAGTACACTTAATGGAATCATGAAACACCGAGACCTGATGAATAGTTACACTTAATGGAATCACTGACGAAGTTCAGAAGATCATTCTTTTGCAAGGGCGGTTTAATGGGCGGATGGCAAAATGGAAAATCACTTGAAAAACCTTGGAAATCCATTGGGAATTCAATGTGCAACATTGTAATTTCTAATGATTTTCGAGTGTTTATGTTTCAAAAGCGCGCGTCATGACGTCATCCAATATGGTGGCAAAATCGTTGATCTCAATAAGCTAATTAATTCTATTAAAAGAGGGGGAATTAAACTGAAAATAAGAATTAAAACGGTTGATTAACTTAAGAAAAATAAGAAATAATTAACGAGCCTTAGTTGACGACCATTATAGAGTCGTTTTCGTATGAGTGGGAAAGTTACGGTACCGTGCCGTATTGAAAGAGTTTGATTGGCTGATATGCATCTGCACGCTTTTTGATTGGTTCAGAAAGGAAGCCATTTGAGTGTCACAGTACCATAGGTTTCCCACTCATACGAAAACAACTCTAAATGTGATCGACAATTAGCCATTACCTAAACGAGCAGGGGACTGGGGACGAGTTTATTAGAATTAAGAGGATATTTATTTCAACATCGCGTAATATCCGCAAAAAGCGCCAAAAACCAGCCCTTTTGGACAGTTTGACTTTCGATTTTCGCTTTGAATTAACACTCTAATTTTATTTTAACCAAGCACAAACTATTAAAATCAAAGTAAAATGTCTGCCTAAAACTGTTTTAGCGTTGTACAAAGCCGTTTTCCTGCTTTTTGCTTCAAATTTGAGGTAATTAAGGAGAAAATATCAGCAATACTAGCAAATATACAGATCTAGCCGATGTGGACAGTTTTCAAATCAAAATTTCACTTTGGGTTAACACTCTAATTTCACTTTTACCGGTCAAAAACCATCACAAATAACTTGAACTCTTTGCTGAAGCAGTTTTAGCCTTGTACAAAACGTATTTTCCAGCCTATTGGTTTTTGGCGCTCAATACGCGCGTTCGTAAAAAATATCCTCTTAATGCAATTACGAAATTAAGTTCATGACATGAAACAGCATGTTGAAATTAGTATCTGTGCAAAGTTTGATGTGATTTGAGCGAATTCTGTCGGAATTATAAATGTTTGAAATTGTTTTGTCCAGCCAAAATTTTGCAGTGAATGAATGGTTTGGATGGACAACGTCAAAAAATTACAGAGTTTGTATGGGAAAATAGACATCTTTGGTGCCCTCTAGCATCGTCAATATTAAGCCGAAGTTCACCAAACTTTCCAGACTAGCTAAGTTTGGTCTGCTCTCTCAGAAAATGATGCTCAATTTTGCTAGTTTCTTGTTGAATTAGTTTTACGGACTTGGTCCCACTCCCCTGCTCGTTTTGTTAATGGCTAATATGCAACATACTGTACATTGATGTAAGTTAATGGTACATTACTGTACAAAACAGGGGTGCTTACCATTTACCAGGAACGAACCGGAAATTCCGGTTGGAAAAACAAATGGTATATGTCATTCCGATCGGAAAGTTCCGGAAAACTCGGTCTAGCGATTGAGGTAATCCACTTTTTTCCCGCTCTTTTCGGTTTTTCCATAGATGTGTGAACCATATTAGACTAAATTTTCTGGAACTTTCCGATCGAAATGACACATGCCTTTTTTTTCTCAACCGGAATTTCCGGTTTTTCCGGGTAAATGGAAAGCACCCCAGATATCAATATAAAGTTCTTTTACTACCATATATTTATGATTACAGTAACATTCTCAGACATTCTTACTGTCGACATTGAAATGATCCCTTGGTGAAGAGGGAGGTGTTTTGGACCGAGACAAAGACCGCCTGTACATGTGAAGAAACCTGATTAACTGTAAAACTATATAGCGGTTGAAATAGCTTAGCAATCAAACAAGTGTGTAGAATGGAATTTAACAGCGTGTAAAATGTTTTAAAATTTACTGACGTTTAGTAATTCGTCCGAGTGCAAAACATCAAGTAGTAGTACGAAGAAGGACGAGTAAATTTAGTACATTTTTTTAACTGAAAAAAATGTAAAATGAGCTTGTGTCACCTGTCACGTGACTTTTTAAAATTTCACCGAAGGCAAACGAAAATATCATAACTTAAAAGAGCATACTAAAATTAGTAAAAGTTGAAAACATACAAAAAAGGCAAAGTTTGAATGCCTGTAACTATTGCCCTATTTACTTACTTCTCTTCAAACTTTCCACTTTTACTAACTTTAGTATGCTCTTTCCAGTTATGGTATTTTCGTTTGCCTTCGATGGAAATTTAAAAAGTCACGTGACAGGTGACACAAGCTCATTGTTGTCCAACACACTTTAGTCGATAGATTATGGCTATGGAGAGAGTACATAATTATCCAGTAATAAAGGTTTTTCAATAAAGTTACATCAGTATTCATTGTTTATACGTGTATTATTTGTCAATCCTTTCAACAATGAAAAGGATCATGGGACTGGGTGGGTACCGGCTACTGCAACTATTAACCGCTGGAATCAGAAAGATCAAGTCAAATGAATGCACTGAAATCTCCATAGAATTTTCAATCTCCAAAACATGGAAAAAGAAAGCCTGGTTTTCACTAGCGACGCAAGCCTATAAGAACGTGTGCTAATCGGGCTGACGCAAGCCTATAAGAACGTGTGCTAATCGGGCTGACGCAAGCCTATAAGAACGTGTGCTAATCGGGCCAACGCAAGCCTATAAGAACGTGTGCTAATCGGGCCGACGCAAGCCTATAAGAACGTGTGCTAATCGGGCCGACGCAAGCCTATAAGAACGTGTGCTAATCGGGCCGACGCAAACCTATTAGAACGTGTGCTAATCGGGCTGACGCAAGCCTATAAGAACGTGTGCTAATCGGGCGACGCAAGCCTATAAGAACGTGTGCTAATCGGGCCGACGCAAGCCTATAAGAACGTGTGCTAATCGGGCGACGCAAGCCTATAAGAACGTGTGCTAATGGGGCGACGCAAGCCTATAAGAACGTGTGCTAATCGGGCCGACGCAAGCCTATAAGAACGTGTGCTAATCGGGCCGACGCAAGCCTATAAGAACGTGTGCTAATCGGGCCGACGCAAGCATCAGCGCAAGTACAAGAAGTGCGAGATTATTAATCCTTGTGCTCGTGCTTGCGTCGGGCCTGTTATAATGCCTCCTGTGTTTAAACCTCTCTTTCAGGTGAACTACTCTGTTCTTCACTTGTATAATCGCTCTCTTCGCTCGAATTTGAACTCGAAGGGTTTGAATCTGAATAGCTCGCTTCTCTGTCCTCGTCTGTCATGTTTATTTTGTGCGACTGATTTAGTGAGATCTTTACTGTATTTACTTTTTTGTAAAGAGCATTGAGACATTGTGGAATGCGCTGTTTTTATTGAAGAAATAAATTATTATTATTATTAATATTATTGGCTAAATTATCCCTGCTCTGATTGGTCGGGGTGTTTTTCGCGCGAAATACTGATCTAAAAATAGCTTTAAAATCTAACGCGCTGTGAAACATACTCTGTATAGAAGATGGACGCTCCTACTATTAAATGTTGCCGGAAATGACGGGGTTCCGCTGTCATTGCATCTTTCTACTTCTATTGTGGAATGCTGATCACCTTTGCAAGGTTTACAAAGGCTGGATTTGAATAAATAGTGAGATGAGTGTTGGGTGTTCAGAATATAGAATGTAGATAGATAGATAGATAGATAGATAGATAGATAGATAGATAGATAGATAGATAGATAGATAGATAGATAGATAGATAGATAGATAGATAGATAGATAGATAGATAGATAGATAGATATAGACAGATAGATAGATAGATAGATAGAGTAGATAGATAGATAGTACAGAGCCATTAATAATTATGCACCGCCATACTTAAAAGATATGTTCATTCCCAGAAAGAGTACATACAACCTAAGAGACTTTGAAAATAAACTCGAAATCTGATTACCTTAAGCGGAGCTTTAGCTACAATAGTGCAGTTCTGTGGAATGACCTACCCAAAGAATTGAGACTCTCAAAATCCCTTTCTCATTTTAAAAAGGAAACTGAGAATTTCTTTTCTAAATCAGACTCCCACACGGCAAACATGTAAAACAGTTTTATTTTTAGATAATTATATATTAACTAGATTTTAAATTATTGATATTATTCTAAACTGATGTTTCTTACGGTGATTAAATAAAATTTTGTCTGTCTGTCTGTCTGTCTGTCATAGATAGATAGATAGATAGATAGATAGATAGATAGATAGATAGATAGATAGATAGATAGATAGATAGAATTAGCAGTACTGCTAAATACATTGACACGTTAAAAAAGTGCGGATTTAAAAAAAGAAGCAGTTTAAATTGATGTTGGGTTCCCTGTTTTATCAAAACGTGATCAAAATTATACCATAAGGAAAGTGGACCATCAATACGAACATGAACTGTAGATCTTGCATCACTGCATTTGTTTAATAAACTTTTAACTCACAAAACAGGTGAAAGTCCAAATGTTTATGTTTAGATGAATGACTTGAATTTCTATTTGTCGAGAGGGTTACGCACAGTACCGACACAAGCACATCACATTGTGATGAAATCCCAAACAAAAATCCCAAACACCGAAACAACGTGTATGGGGAAGCGATTATTGCTTGTTTGAAACAGAATATCTTTAAGTTGATAAAAGAGTGAAAACCCGATCAGGGAAAGATCGTGTTGTGTGAGTATATAAAGGCACGAAGACAGTTAAGGGTGAGTAGTAGTAGGTTACAGATTAACTGTAGTTCTAAGACATCTATTGTAATAATAACAAGGAAGACGAAAGCCTTCAAAATTAATTGACGACAAGCGACCTAACAAATAGTCAATTTAATTAACATAAAAAACTAAAGTAGAGAATATTTCAATCGTGTAGTCAAAAACAGCGGTATCATGTTTCCTCATCGAAATCTACGCAGAGAAATGTTCTGTCGCAATACTTCTATTATTGATATCTTATGGCCATTATAATGTAGCACAATGATTTGCTATTTGGTTCAAATGTGATCAGTTTTAAAATCCTAAAAAACTATAATCCGCGATGACCTTAGCTTTGTGATTGGTAGACGTTGACTGGATTCTTGTCGAAAAGACTTTCTTTTCACAAAATATTTTATTAACTTTTTCACTTATGACCTTTGAATTTAAATGAGCGACATATTTCAAGTAATAGTCCCTGCTATCGGTCGAATAATGTGCCTGGAATTCGTGCTTCGTTACTTTTCTTTAAAATGTTTGCAGTTGTCAAAGATCGTGAATCACATCAGCAATTTGAAATAGAAAATGTTGCTGTAAAACTCATGTTGCAAATAATCCAATCTCGAGTTTCCAGGAAATTTGTTCATACGAGCTGCAGGGATGACAATCACGATCGTGAGCAGCTTCTATATAGCTCCCATCGCAAACTAGTTAGATTTATTGTCATTACAACACTACCAGAGTAGATCCATTAGCATGGCTTTCGCGAGTGACGCAAGCCTGAGAACAAGCGTGAGCATAAGAATGTCTGCCAGGTGAAAACGAGCCCGACGCAAGCATAAGCACAAGATATGGAAAAAGTTTGATCCTTGTTCTTATGCTTGCGTCAGGCCTGTTTTCACAGTGAAATAACACCTCTTGTGTGCTTGCATCGCTAGTGTACACTAGGCCCTTTTGGCCACAAGCACTATTGACGTTCATTGTTACACTTAAATGATACTTATTGCAATTTATTACAATCATTATTTTGTTAAATTTTTAGAATCAGAGTCGAATGAAGAAAAAACCCAAATCATAGGAACAATGCGCGCATATCTCTGGTGCACCATATTGATCGTACTTCTCGTCATACACACACTACACGGTAAGTTTTATATGTTATTACATTCATCACTATATTTTCAAAAACAAGAGAATTTGTTAAAGAATGTATTTTGACGCAGGATTGCTAAATCATTTCTTATCAGTCTAGTTTTATAAATATTTGTAGATTATTAATTTCTTGTTTTATCATCATTTGTAAGAGCATCAAGAAATAAAGTATTATTATTATTATAATTATTATTATTATTATTATTATTTATATTATTATCATATCTTTTTTAGGGAAGAGGGAGGGGGTGGGATCTAAAAAGAGTTTTTAAGAAATATTAAATGCTTTTAACACGTTTTCTTATTCAGCAGCCGAAAAAAGCGATGAGGAAGAAACTTCTTCAAGAGTAAGTAGTAACAACAAACTCTATTTTAATATGACACCAATAATACTAAGAGCAGCGCACGGAGTTCCCGGGGGTGTGTGGTCTGCCCTACGGGTCCACAGTAAGGCGGAGTGACCCAGACATATGGCAACAAAACAAACAAAAAGTATTAAAGTATCTACGCAAACCACAGGTAGCCCACCCATTGCTTCTGAGACTACTTAATTATAATACAAATATATTTGTATTCGCGCGTCTTTTCTTGATGGGTTTCCTGTGGTAGAGCGCGCGCGCGCAATGCGTATTATGTTGGGCTCCCTGTGCGCAAACGTCGCGCTTCAACCCTTCAACCTTCTTTTCTTAATCAATATTACTTCGATAAAACAGCATTCAAATATTCTCAATCTATCGGTTGCCATTGATAAATTTTGTTATATTTCCAGTCGGTCATTCCAACACGAAAACGAGGTGGACGCCATCGCAGACATCACGTGTTAAACTCACATGACCGCCGTGCATTACGTCATCGATATAACTCCGTTCTCGCCATAGGCGTTGGTCTTGGCGTCGCGGGGGGCTGGATCTGCGTAGCAACACTTGTTTATGTCGTTAGATACTTCAAAGTAAAGCGTAAGGAAGAGGAAAGGCAAGAAAGTATGGATGAGGTTGATTTACTGTAATATGAGCAAAAACAGTTGAAGATTATTTATAGAAATACAGTCATCAGTCTTGAAAACTAATCACGCCATTACACGCAATGGAACGTCGACAACTTGTATGAACAACAGAGAGTCACCATGTTGAATGACGTAAAATAGATTTTTACTTTCAATCATCCAACATGCTCGATATGTCAGTCGATATGGTTTTCGGCATGACACCTATGTCTGCTTCGGCGTTTGAGAATCACATGCATAGTGGCCAATAGACCTTTTTACCGATACGGCGGCCATCTTGAATTATGGAGAAAGTATGGGATGCCCAGGGTGCAAGCTAGTAACCGTGAAAAACTACGAAAACCTAATTTAAAGCAATGAATTTGTACAAAATTATACAACAATACACAACACATGTAGATATTAAGTCATACAACACTATGGCTAGAGTGACATAGAAAAATAATATATTGACGCGACTCCACTCTCTACAGTTTTTGGGTCATTTGCACCCTGGGCATCCCATAATGTTTTAGCCAAAACAATAGAATCCAAAATGGCCGCCGTATCGGTAAAAAGGTCAATTAGACGTAGTTTCATGTAATGGAATGATTGTTTTTCAAAGTATTTTTTCAAAGATTCCTGGAGAATTGAAATCACAAAGACGTGGCAGCCATATTGGATGACGTCATCGTTTGATGTCGAAAATGGCCGTCAACTTTGTCATTTCAATTCCCAAGGAAAGATTGTAAATCGCGAAATTTAGGTGGAATAGTTTCTTAGTGCTTAGCTCGCCATCCAATATGGCCGACATTTTTGTCATTTCTTTCGCCCGAGAAATGTTTTCAAACACGGAAAAGGACCAAAAGCCGTTGCTAAAGTGAAGTCAAATTTTGTACAATAGACAATAGGACAAGTAACGACGTTAGACTTATGCCGTGTTTACACTTGAACGCTCTACCAAGGTACAAATCAGAAAACTATTGTTTGTTGCGTGGTGACCGCTCAACAAACAATAGTTTTCTGATTTGTACCTTGGTAAAGCGCTCAAGTGTAAACACGGCATTAGTCTAATGAGATAGAAATTGAAGCCAATATTATATGTATTACCATTGCCTTGGCTGGTGTATTCTCTATTTTATAGGGCGATTTACGTATCGGATAAAATACTTTATATTAAGATTGAAGTCATTTGTTTAGAATATACAGTCATTTGCAAAAATTCTGGCCGCTACGATATATCAATATATCAATATATCGGCTGCATTATGGGTAATTAAATAATACTATTTTGAGTCTCCTAACTTATTAAATGAAGCAAAATTTACAAACAACAAACGTAAGACTAAAATAAACATTATACTAAATATTTCTACCAACTTTGCTGGCGTTAACCCGCTTTAAGGGGAATTTTCGATTATTTAATTACCCATAATGCACCCGATATAGTGATATATTGATATTTCGTAGCGGCCAGAATTTTTGCAAATGACTGTACATGTTGTATTAAAGGAATAGACGTATAGCACTATAGCTATTATACTAGTGATGGCATACATTAGAATACAGAAAAACATGGCGGATGTACATTTACCCAGTAATCCTTTGCGAACCTAAATCACTACTACTTACATCTACAATCTGTTTTGACACGTTCCCATATAAATAAAGCAGGTAACAGCTTCATACTTGCAAATTTTGACGTTTTAAAAACTCTCTGTTCTAAAGTTGCTACGAGGTATAGCGGTTTATGCGCGCAAAGAATTGTGGTACATTGTATTGATCCTCCATGTTTCTGTAAAGTAGATTATTTTAGCTTAAAAAAATGTAAAATGAAGATCAGTTTCCCGGATGAAGACAATGTAGTGAAACGTATTTAATCTAAATAATTTGGAAAGAGCTATCATACGCCCTAATATGGATAGCCACTCCACCCTAACCAAGTATAAATTATACATAGTGATTATTATTAAATAATTAGTAAATTTATTAGTAAAATTATTAGTAAATGTTTAGTGGTTCTTTCAAACCCGTGAAATCGACATTAGTCTATTACACACTAACTAATAGTTTCTGTTTCACGGGTTTATGACATCCATTGTACTCTCTCTCTCTGCACACTAATTAACAATTTACTGGACAGAACCACACCGTCTTCTAGAATTATAATTGGTGTGTAGTGTCTACTTCAAGAAACGTGGTCAACCGGAAATCCAAGATTGAGAACGTAAGGAATTATGGGAACTATAAGTTGATCGCTTACAAGAAGTAATGATCAGTGACGTAGTCTCGAACTTGAAACAAAAAAAGAGAAATAAAAAAAATGACAGGAAAGGAAAGGTGGTCACCGCTTCAGGACGATTTGATTACATATTGGGAATTTGAAGTTACCTACAATTCCTTCTGGTCTCAGAGTAAAGTCCACGTTTTAATTAAAAAATCAGATATAGAAAGAGGGTCTGAATGTGTCAGTTGTCAGTCAAATATTTGGTCATTTGTCGGTAAATTTTTGCCTTGTCAGTTAAGCGTTAGTTAACTATTAACTGGCCATATCCTGTGTTTGATACATCGATTGTCAGTGTTAACAGTTATTTTTAAAGCCGTTTGTCAGTTAACCCCATTCAGACCCTCTAGAACGTATAGCAAAGAGGTACAAGTCGTTTAATGAGTAGTCAAATGTAAGTTTTGTTAATTTGTCAAAAATTATGATTCAAAACATAGAAAGAGGAATAGTCAGTCGACTACAAATGAAACATTAAACAAATATTATTTACGTCTGAATTTTTGCACAACTATCAATTAATTATTTTCCGTAAGATTTTCGTAAAATGTTAAACGAGAAATAAATATTTTGTAGTTTGGGAAACAAACAAGTACTGTTTTGATTGTCGATGTCTTGTGAATCATCATCATCATTATAATAATAATAATATTAATGACTCAGTGAAGAACAGCAAGTCGTTGGACCGGAATGGAAACGGGAATCTGAGGAATGTTATGACCTAAAAACATTTCGAGGTTTTTGGGTGCTAAAGTCGTTGGGAAGATCACCAAGCTTCACCACTTCGATTACATAAACACATATCTCATTCATTGTTCGGATCAAACAATATCAGGGCCGTACATAACCCAAAATTTTCCGCTTTGCTAGGGGGTGGGGGTGGGGCAACTGCCCCCCCTGCCCCTGTGCTGTGTATGGCCCTGAATATGACGACCAATCAATACGTAGCAACATACGCATGGAGATAAATCATGTCCCACAAACATGACCACAAACCGCCCGGTGTTATAAAAATGGGTGTTTTTAAAACATGTTGAAAGTTTGATGAATTATACATATAAATGAATAAGGAGTGTCCAGTAGCTCAGCGGTAGAGCAACCGTCTAGAAAATCGGCAGGTCGTGGGTTCGTTTCCCACCTGGGGCTCAGATTTTTCTGTAGTGGTTGAGTGTGTTCTAACGTGGGGTTATCGCTTCCTTATGTTGAAAGTTGTCTGAAATCATAACTTTTACAATGCTGTGTCTTTAGCCTGAAGTTTTATTGAAAACGTATGCAATCAGTGCCTCGTTTTGTGCTGTACGCTCCGATGACTTCAGAGCCATCAATTGACCAGGATATACGTGTAACAATATGAGGAGGCGTTTTATGTTAGTCTATAAACAGTTCTTTTGTTTTCTTGAGCGTCATTAGATCGTTGTGACGCTAAATTTGCTAGAATATTTACTGATGTTCCCGATTGAAGTTCAATCTAAAAATAGCTAAATCTGCAATTACGTTGGCTGTAGTTCTTTACTTTTATGTATTATTGCGGTTCTTTATCCATTTAGCTATGTTCAGTCACTACGAGCCGTTCGTTTGAAGTTTTTGTATTATCTGTCACAATTCCTTCATCTTTTCAATGTGGTATAAGTACGCACATTGCCAACATGACAGATAATACAAAAACTTCAAATAGAACGGCTATAAAGAATAGAGTCCATTTCAAGTGGGCTTACATGAAGTACTTACCAACAATGGCATTGTTGGTGCCAAGTCAAGGTCGGCGTTACTTTATTATGCGCAGCTACACCAATCTCGACTTGGCACAATTGTTCGTGGTTGGTGTATTCACTTTCATCCTTCTGCTTGCTTCATTATTGCCCGTTGTTTACACAACAACATATACCCCATTCACACCAAACCCTGTTTAGTTAAACTGGGGTTTTCTAGCTTCTATAATCTGAGACCATCTAATTTTACAAGAATCACACTACCTGGAATTTACTGTGCAACATTAAAGGACAGTTTCCCAGCAGTTTTGTGCCCAAGGTTGCGTGGCGTTTGTAGATAATTTTCTAAACCTGCTTAGTTAAACCACTTTAAAACCTGTTTAAGCCTTGGTGTGAATGGGGTAATAGTTTTGAACAATAAAACCTCCACAACAACAACAACAAAAAATAACCTAGCTTGCTTCAATAAGCTAAAACTCCAGTACGAAGAACTTTGATATTTTCCTAATTATTGTGATACCGGCACTCCCTTCCCTCCTCACTCCCTTCCCCAGTAGTATTGCTTTAAAGTAAATATGGGCAGTTAAGATATTTTTAGAAAATTCAATAAGCAAATAAGCGCAATGTTCACGTTGTTGTATGGTGCTGTTGTAGGATCAAGCCAGCCTGGCTGTTTTTATTACGTCAATGTTGTTGGTACGTTTGTATCTGAATGAATTTCAGGCTGACGCAAGTGTACGATCGTTCGTCACTATTAATAATCAGTAGCAAAGATGTGCGTACTATATAATTATTAACAACATTACCAAGCCATGGTACATTCTCTACAAAGCCAAAGGTACGCGTAAACGCTCGTGTGACGTCAGAGTATTCAACTGCACATGCTAATATATAAGGGCGGGACGGCAGTGAGTCAGTTTAAAGTTTGAAGCAAGAAACTTTTGTTGTGAAACTTTGCGAGTGAGTTCAGAAAGCGTTGCAGAATCTACTCAAGTTTTTCAGCACACAAAGGTATGTTATGAGTATAAAGTTACTTTTTATATCAGTTGTATGAAATCGATTAGAAGTTTGCCAGCGAAATTGACTATCATTTTCAAGACCTAGAATTTTAACCTGTTTAATTGTAAACTGAACACGCTCAGACACTTATTTGTGCTTAAAATGTTACTCGTTTGAACGGCAAATCCAGTGCGAATGTTATATATACCAACAACAATATCTTATGTAGTATATCTTATGACACGTGAATAAATAAACTACTACTACTACTACTACTACTACTACTACTACTACTACTACTACTACTACTACTACTACTACTATAGTATGTGATACAATCTGCGGGTTAGTTGGTGATTGTTTCTTATTTCATTTTGTTTGTACCTTATTCTGGAATAAACCTTGAAGCATAAGACAGGCACCACGATTTATTGCCAGTAGGACTGATTAGAGACGGGGCAAAGAGGGCTGCACTGCAGTCAAGCACCTTATCAAGAGTACTATTATTATTATTCTTAAATATTTTTAGTTTTCAGTTTTATTACAGCTATTATCAAGTTTAGTGCATACGCAATAATTGACAAGGTGTACCCATATGTTGCATAAGGAATGTTTATATATTTTTATATTTTTTTAGTTTTCAAAGTATTTTAATATGGAAATGTAATGTTTCGCACCGATGCACAAAACGCTTGGTTTTTCACGGTTGATAGTTTCCAAGCGGCTTCCAATGTACAACTCGAGGGGGGAGAGGGTAGGGTAGAATGGTAATTAATTAAAATTCTGAAAAGCCCAGGGGGATAGTAATAAAGTATTGGTATTAGGGGTGTGGTGACGGGCAAGTTTGCAGAACACACGATACTGGTTAACTTATAATCATACATGAATGAGTTAAAATCTAGCTATCCCAATACTCATTCATCTACTTTTTTGACAGAATAAATCAACGAAGATGAAAGTCAAGACAGCCAGCAGATATGCCGTGTTTCTGATTCTTCTGGTTCTTGGGCAAGAATTTTGCGTTGCGCGCTACGCGTCTCCAGGAAGTCAGTCACTGAAAGTTCAACGAATTGAGAAACGAGGTTAGAGAAGACAAATATCAGGAGATATAAACGACCTAATTCATTACAGTTTCCTTCTGAAAGGAAAAGCCATGTGCCCCTTAATAGGGGATGGTCACTTAATAGGGTTTCGACTGTAGAAGGAATAAGAAAGAAAGAAAGAATGAAAGAAAGAAAGAAAGAATGAAAGAAAGAAAGAAAGAAAGAAAGAAAGAAAGAAAGAAAGAAAGAAAGAAAGAAAGAAAGAAAGAAAGAAAGAAAGAAAGAAAGAAAGAAAGAAAGAAAGAAAGAAAGAAAGAAAGAAAGAAAGAAAGAAAGAAAGAAAGAAAGAAAGAAAGAAAGAAAGAAAGAAAGGGAATATTAAAGATAAATGAATTGATGAAAGAATATAGAAAGAGAGCGAGATAAAAAACGAAAGAGAGAAACAAAAAATAAGAATAGGAATGAAAGATATCGATTAAAGAAAAGAGAAAAACAATTAGATATCAAATGAGTGAAAAAAGAAAAAAAAGATTTTTTTTTTAAAATTTAAGATTACAATTTATTGTTCTCATTTTTAGAGGCAAAAGAAGAAAGTCATGAGCTTCAAGGAAAAAGTCGACAAAGAAGTAAGTTACATACATACAAAACGGAACTTTTTAAAAATGACTGATTTGAAAGAATACAATCACGTGGTTACACTGGATGACGTCATTAAAAAAATCCGAATGAAAATGGCCGCTTTTTGTATGAAATTCCGAACTAAATATTTTTTGATGGTGAACTAGGAGTGGCTTATGCTGTGGTGCTATTGGCAGTAGCATTCACTACATCAGTGCTCACAGTATCATTCGAGATTTACAGTCAAATTAAAGGATGTTGTGGAATGTTCCCCGACGCTTGCACGTACGCGAAGGAAGTGGATAGGCTGAGGAAGCAATGGCAGCAGAAAACCAAAGAGATTGATGCTCTCTTTCTTAAAGGTATACTGCAAGTATGGAATACACCCTATGCATAAATGGTAGAGTCGTAAAATCGCATTCACTTTGTTATTGGGAATATGTTACAGCAATATCTGACAATCTCTTTGAAGAGAGTGTTATCAAAAATAAACACACCAAATTGTAGGGCTGTACTACGAAATCTTGAAAAGATATAGTGACTTGAAATTACAAAGATTTGTGCCAGAAACTGGACTTTGGCCCTAAATGCCTCGTTTCCATGTATTTTGCACTTTTCAAACACTAACTACTTTATGATGGTTTCATTTTTATTAATGCACTTTTGGGGTAATTACTAAACTGTGGATGATCTTTCAATCTATTACTTTACCTTCAGTTTTTGCAAATTTATGCAAATTCAAGAAATCGAGTATTGCATAGACTCATAAGACTCTAGTAATCGGTTTAAACTTAAACAGGGCCATAGGAGGGGGAGTGGCTGGTAGGGCTATAGGGCCCTAGGAGGGGGAGTGGCTGGTAGGGCTATAGGGTCCGCACAGGGGGAGGGGCTAGTAGGGCTATAGGGCCCTAGGACGGGGAGTGGCTGGTAGAGCTATAGCCCCAGGTACCACTTTTTTGTCCACACGTAGTAATTTTTTTAAGGAAATTTTAAAAATGGTATCGTCATTGCGACCGCTTGTAGGGAAGAATATGTTTTAGCTGCACAACTTTAAGCTTGCTCCGCGGGCCCTGGCTTCCGGTATAAGGACGTTGCCCAGGGGTACAACTATACATTTGCTTTTAAAACCAATCATCGGTTAGTCGCATATTCATGTATACGTTCATGTATAATAATAATAATAATAATAATAATAATAATAATAATAATAATAATAATAATAATAATAATAATAATAAAAATAATAATAATAATAATAACTTTAATTGGCCTTCATTATAGTCAATAAGACTAAATACGTTGGCTATAATACAAATATATAATAATGGATATGTAGTGATACAAAGATTAATTAGCAACGTTTTTGTCTTGCCATTTTAGTCACAAATCTAAAGGAAGATGTGATTCAACACAACTTCAAAATAAACGAGATGTGGATTGACTTGCAAGCAATCTCAAGCAACTACAGAGATACGATCAACATGTTATCACCAAACACAACAAAGAAATTCAAACAAAAATGGAAGGAAATTAAGGTAAGATACTGGAATGGGAGGAAGTAAGGAAGAAAGGAAGAAAGGAAGAAAGGGAGGGAGAAACAAAGCAAGAAAGTCAAGGAGGATGGAAGAAAGAGATAAAGGAAGTATGGAAGGGAGGAAGTAAGGAAGAAAGGAAGGGAGGATGGAAGAAAGGGAGAGAGGAAGTATGGAAGAAAGGGCGGGAGGAAGTATTGAAGGGAGGGAGGAAGGAAGAGAGGGAGGGTGGAAGAACGGGATAACGGAAGTATGGAAGAAAGGGCGGGAGGAAGTATTGAAGGGAGGGAGGAAGGAAGAGAGGGAGGATGGAAGAAAGGGCGGAAGGAAGTATTGAAGGGAGGGAGGAAAAAAGGAAGGGAGAAACAAAGCAAGAAAGTGATGGAGGATGGAAGAAAGGGATAGAGGAAGTATGGAATAAAGGGAGGGAGAAAGTATTGGAGGGAGGAAGTAAGGAAGAAAGGGAGGGAGGATGGAAGAAAGGGCGGGAGGAAGTATTGAAGGGAGGGAGGAAGTATGGAAGAAAGGGAGGGAGGAAGTATGGAAGGGAGGAAGTAAAGAAGAAAGGAAGGGAGGATGGAAGAAAGGGAGAGAGGAAGTATGGAAGAAAGGGAGGGAGGAAGTATTGAAGGGAGGGAGGAAGGAAGAGAGGGAGGGTGGAAGAACGGGATAACGGAAGTATGGAAGAAAGGGCGGGAGGAAGTATTGAAGGGAGGGAGGAAGGAAGAGAGGGATGGTGGAAGAACGGGATAACGGAAGTATGGAAGAAAGGGCGGGAGGAAGTATTGAAGGGAGGGAGGAAGGAAGAGAGGGAGGAAGAGGGATAACGGAAGTATGGAAGAAAGGGGGGGGGAAGAACGGGATAACGGAAGTATGGAAAGAAAGGGCGGGAGGAAGTATTGAAGGGAGGGAGGAAGGAAGAGAGGGAGGATGGAAGAAAGGGCGGGAGGAAGTATTGAAGGGAGGGGAGGAAGGAAGAGAGGGAGGATGGAAGAAAGGGCGGGAGGAAGTATTGAAGGGAGGGAGGAAAGGGAAGAGAGGGAGGATGGAAGAAAGGGCGGGAGGAAGTATTGAAGGGAGGGAGGAAGGAAGAGAGGGAGGATGGAAGAAAGGGCGGGAGGAAGTATTGAAGGGAGGGAGGAAAAAAGGGAGGGAGAAACAAAGCAAGAAAGTGATGGAGGATGGAAGAAAGGGATAGAGGAAGTATGGAATAAAGGGAGGGAGAAAGTATTGAAGGGAGGGAGGAAGTAAGGAAGAAAGGGAGGGAGGATGGAAGAAAGGGCGGGAGGAAGTATTGAAGGGAGGGAGGAAGTATGGAAGAAAGGGAGGGAGAAACACAGCAAGAAATTGAGGAAGGATGGAAGAAAGGGATGAAGGAAGTATGAAAGAAAGGGAGGAAGAAACTCAAGGAAACAAGAGAGCAGAGTATGAAGGAAGAAAGGAGAAGTAACAGACAAGCGAACGCGAAGGAAGTCTTTTGCATCCCAATTATAGGTTGTTTTGTTTAAATCAAATCTTTTTAACTACAGCAAGAACTGATAAAAGGAAACACAACTGTGTCCAAGTGGTCGTACGAAGAAATCAACCTACAGTTCAAGTCATATTTTAGAAGTCCTCACAACGCTCTGTACGGGTTGTCGACTTTCTTGTCGAACTCCATTAGTGTTGCATACGAGATGTCTAAGAATTCATACAGAAACAGCTATCAAGCTAAGGTATTTTTTATAATAATCGGTATATAACGCGCGCTCTGATTGGTCGAGAGCCGTGTGCTATCTAAGTATACAGATGACGTTAGAAAATCAAAAATATAACTGGAAATATTATATAACTGAACAAATAGATTCCATTTTCCCGTGCGTCTGTACTCTTATAGATGCACAGAAGACGTCAAAATGTTGTGAGATCAACAATCACGCCAGTCGATTCTCTTGGCGTACTTTTTTGTTCTTACCACATTTTGACGTCTTCTGTGCATCTATAAGAGTACAAACGCACGCGCGCGTGGAATCTATTTGTTTTTAAAATTGGAAATGTCAATTACAACCGTCGACTGCCGGATAGAGGTTCAATGTATGAGCCGCCATCATTATTAACTCGTGGATTATGCAAGCCACGAGTTATAGGGATGACATTGGGATCACTCACTCACTCGGCTGTAAACTTTCATTACGTTGCCGCTGAAGTACATCGCAGGTTCACAACTTTAGGGAAGGGGGTGGTAATCCACGAGTTATAGGTGATGACATTGGGACAATTTTGGGATCTCTCACTCGGCTGTAAACTTTCATTACGTTGCCGCTGAAGTACATCGCAGGCTCACAACTTTGGGGAAGGGGTGGTAATCCACGAGTTCGTTGACTGTGGATTGCAGAACTAATCCTTAATATATCATATCCTATTTTAACCGTTCCATGAGATGATTAATCAGCTTGGCACCGGCGAATCGTACAAACAGCTCGTGAATGCCAAAAACACCAAAGCTGCCACAATTATGGGTATGGATGATATCAGTGTCGACCAGTATGTCAAAGATACAGCACAAGGAAGGGTAGACGGCAAGTTTGGTAGCAGCAAATACTCCTATCTCATCCATGCCTACAATGTCATAGGAACTGCAATGTCCCTAGGTAGGTCCTAAAGGACAAATATTAGATAATAAAATAGAGGGCTTTATTCAAATATGGTAACACGTGAGAGTCTTACAGATATGGCGCTATGTATGTAGAGTATTATTATTATTATTGTTGTTATTATTATTAGTTTATTCTCTACATGCCGCAACAGTTTTTTTTCTTTCCGCGGGACATTTACATTTTCTTTGTTATCATCTGACTCATTACTGCCGTCTCAAAAGGCTAATAATCTATAAATTATCCGAGCCATTTATAAAAAGTAATCAAATTCAAAAAACAAAACAAAAACATGGTTTTATTTCGCCGGGATGGAGTAAGATAGATCTTAGCCGCCATCTACTTTGAACCGGAAGTTAATTTCCTCAGACGTCCGCATTCTAAAAATAGATTTATTGAAATTAAGATATCCCAAGAATAGCGCGAGACTCCCTCTCTGTCCCTTATGGTCTCTTGTTACAATACAATACAATAGTTTATTTCGACACGTGTCAAAATACGAACATGCAGTATATAATAATCTAATTAAATAATAAAGTATACAAGTATGCAAATATACTACTAATTTACATGTTATTTGTGGAGTTTTTTTCTGACATTTATCGTATCTATAGCAACGTAGTTGGGAACATCTGTTAAAGACATTTACGATCACTGGAAGAAAGCTGATGATGAAATGAATGATGTTAAAACGTATGCAACGATTTTACACTTTGACAAAAGAGGTTATTTCTTTGAAATTTTCTCGCATCTATAGCAAAACGTGAAACAGTGCAAGAGAAAACAGCGTTTCGACTCTGTTGTATAGGACAACTTCAATAGCTTGATCAAACATGAGTTTCTTACCAAAACGGTGATATAGAAGAACTTCAATAGCTTGAGAAAACATGAGTTTCTTACCAAAACGGTTGTATATAGGAAGAACTTCAATAGCTACGGTTTATAGGAAGAACTTCAATAGCTTGAGAAAACATTGAGTTTCTTACCAAAACGGTTGTATAGGAAGAACTTCAATAGAGAAAACATGAGTTTCTTACCAAAACGGTTGTAGAGGTAACTTCATAGCTTGAGAAAACATTGAGTTTCTTACCAAAACGGTTGTATAGGAAGAACTTCAATAGCTTGAGAAAACATTGAGTTTCTTACCAAAACGGTTGTATAGGAAGAACTTCAATAGCTTGAGAAAACATTGAGTTTCTTACCAAAACGGTATAGGAAGAACTTGTATAACATTGAGTTTCTTACCAAAACGGTTGTATAGGAAGAACTTCAATAGCTTGAAAAACCATTTTATAGACGTCATTTCGGGTCTCGTGAGGAAGTTTCATCTGCTGGATTGCAACTTGTCAATCGAATACAGTAAAAACCCGCATAAAAGAACCCCTGTCAGGCTGAAATGGTTCTTACATATTGGGTGTCTAGTGAGAAAACAGGCTGAATAGGTTCTTAACAGGTTTTTATTTACAGGGCAAAAAAACAAACAATTGTTCCTGATACAGTATGGTGTATTTCCTTACAATTTGTTTTAATTTGTGAACTAATATTCACACTAGTAAATATAATATTTCTGCATATTCAGCACCGACTGTACCTGTGTGTTCTGAGCTTTAGTCATTTTCTCATAAGAACCTGCTTCATTTGTCAGGCTGAACTGGTTCTTATATATTGGATGCTTAATTGGCTAAATTTCAGCCTGGAGGTTCTTAATCTACAGTTTCTTATATGCGGGTTTTTACTGTACTCTTACTCTCTGCTTGATAGCAAGTCAGTAGAGGGCAGCGTTTGCCCGTCATAACTAATCACTTACTTACTCACTTGCTTGTTTACTTACTCACTTGCTTGTTTACTTACTCACTTGCTTGTTTACTTACTCACTTGCTTGTTTACTTACTCACTTGCTTGTTTACTTACTCACTTGCTTGTTTACTTACTCACTTGCTTGTTTACTTACTCACTTGCTTGTTTACTTACTCACTTGCTTGTTTACTTACTCACTTGCTTGTTTACTTACTCACTTGCTTGTTTACTTACTCACTTGCTTGTTTACTTACTCACTTGCTTGTTTACTTACTCACTTGCTTGTTTACTTACTCACTTGCTTGTTTACTTACTCACTTGCTTGTTTACTTACTCACTTGCTTGTTTACTTACTCACTTGCTTGTTTACTTACTCACTTGCTTGTTTACTTACTCACTTGCTTGTTTACTTACTCACTTGCTTGTTTACTTACTCACTTACTCACTTGCTTGTTTACTTACTCACTTGCTTGTTTACTTACTCACTTGCTTGTTTACTTACTCACTTGCTTGTTTACTTACTCACTTGCTTGTTTACTTACTCACTTGCTTGTTTACTTACTCACTTGCTTGTTTACTTACTCACTCACTCATTTAATTAATTATTTACAGGGATGGGGATACGTTAAAGGTAATCTAAGTGATCCCAACCTTCTCAAGACACTCGAAAGCATCAAGGAACTATCCAAAACAGCTTCTCCGCAAACTGCTCGAATCCAGAGAGCCACTAAGCACATTGACGACTACATGGCGCACATCAAGACTACCCTGGACACCAACCCTGACAAAGCCTACACGTTGGAATCGAACCTTATCGATGGTCTGATGACGGCTAAATTCCTAACGCAATGCTACAACACTAGAATAATGTTTGTCCAGTTTGTCTCCGGCCAATGCAAAAAGGGCGCCAACAAGCTGCAAGACTTGTACAATTGGGGGAAACAACAGTTTCAAGACCCGAAACGAAATTGCATGAGCGAGGTTGGTGTCGCTGAGATCAGTCTTCAGAACATGGAGAAGGTTATTGCTGACAGGTCTTCCATTGAAAAGTACCAAGCAGACTGTATTCTTAATAATGACGATAAAGTCAAGGAAGCTTGCAGGTGGGTAACAGGGACCACGTACCGCTTCATGTGTGCTGGGGTTTCGTCCATCAAAAAAGAACTCGTGAGATGAGTGAATATATTAGAATGTAGTAAGAAGTGTGAGTGAGTGACGTCTCAAGAAGAGCAAAATGAGAGATTGACGGACGGATGGTTGATGATATATATGTAAATAATTGTAAAACTGTGGTAACAAAATAAACAAATGTTTGTTTGTTTGTTTGTTTGACGGACGGACGGACGGACGGACGGATGGATTGATGGATGGGTGGATAGACGGATGGATGGATGTATGGATGGATGAACCGGGATGGATGGATGGACGGATGGACCGATGGACGGAGGGATGGACGGATGGATGGATGGACGGATCGATAGATGGATGGACGGATGGATGGACGAAAGGACGGATGGATACGATGGCTGTATTGATTGATTATTGGATGGATGGATGAATGGATGGATGGATGGATGGATGGATGGATGGATGGATGGATGGATGGATGGATGGATGGATGGATGGATGGATGGATGGATGGATGGATGGATGGATGGATGGATGGATGGATGGATGGATGGATGGATGGATGGATGGATGGATGGATGGATGGGACCGGGATGGATGGATGGACGGATGGACAAATGGCCAAATGGACGGAGGGATGGATGGATGGACGGATCGATGGATGGATCGATAGATGGATGGACGGATCGATAGATGGATGGACGGATGGATGGACGAAAGGACGGATGGATACGATGGATGTATTGATGTATTGATTGATTATGGATGGATGGATGACGGATGGATGGATGGATAGATGGATATGGATGGATGGATGGATGGATGGATGGATGGATGGATGGATGGATGGATGGATGGATGGATGGATGGATGGATGATGGATGGATGGATGGGATGGATGGATGGATGGATGGATGGATGGATGGATGGATGGATGGATGGATGGATGTATGGATGGATGGATGGATGGATGGATGGATGTGATGTGATGGATGGAAACCAAGAGACAAATGGAAATGGATTCGGAATGAAAGATTGAATGTCCAAATGGATGGATGGAGCGAGAAGGAACTGAAATCAGACTGAATCAATGATGAAGGCTAAACAAATCTAAATCAGTTATTTTTTTTTCTACAGGCGTATGAGTGTGAAGTAATAGCAGGCAAAATGAAACTCACAGAGACACAAAAAGTAAATTAAAGATTCAGAATGAAAGATTTGAATGAGGGCTCCAAAAATACAAAATGTTTTAGAGCGACACTATTAAAGAAGTCAGAAGGACTGAAAAAAACTAAACATGTTTTTTCCCTGAAACTTCGAATCAAATGATCATTATAGAAGCTAAACAAATCTAAAATCACCGACTTCGCTATGGAGCCAGATTTTTTTTTTTTTCTGATCGAAAATTACGTGCGTTCAATAAAAGTCGAGAATGACAGGAATTTTTTGGCTAAAACTAAACGTGCTACAGTCTTCAGATAGCAGGCAAAATGAAATTATATACTTTGTGAATGTAGAAACACAGTTTTTGGCTCAACAGTCCCACGTAGCCATCGACAAAGGTTGAAGTTTTCCTCTAAATTCGTGTTTTTATCAAAATCTGAACATGTTTTTTTCTTTAAATTTGGTACATGGGGAGCTTTTGATTCTTTGTCTTCACAAAATAAAAAATGGGGGTCACCGGTATCGTTCTCAATATTAGCCGATGAAATCGTCACGTAACATGCGTGACTGGCTGCCATCTTGGACGTGTTTGGTGACGTGAGGAAGAGGACTGGACCGAGATGATTCGAACCTTGATTTCATGCGCAGAAAAGATGCGCGTGAACAATGCGCGCGAACGTCCTTAAATGATCAGTTTGAGTAACATGTGTTAAATATTCTATGTGTAATGAATCATGCTAAAGGTGCAGATACACGGTGCAACATGAACCAGTTCAGCGTGTGTCCACCTCTGCAATTTGTTGTGCGCAACTGATATTGCCTGAACATGTACCATTGTGTCCATCTCTGCAAATTGTGGTGTTCAATAATGCAGAAGCAAAATTACACTAGCAAAATTACTTTTTAATGTTTCGCTGGTTTCTTGTTCAGTTTAGTACGTGTCTTTATAATATTAAAGCTCATGTTTAACACTGGTTATGACAATATAGTATTTGCTCGACTTTGTTGTGTATTCCTAGTTTCCATGACGACGAGTGAGTCAATTTCCGGTGAATTAACTAAGGTCACGCACGCAAGGTCTCTCAGAGTATTACCTCGTAATGTTTTGCCATAACCTTGAACCTTTATTAAAAAAAACACACAATAATAATAATATTAAAAAGTAGACCTTGCTTTGACTAAATTTTAGAATACCCCTGCACAGGATATGCATAACATTAGAACCTATTGTATTATTCGTTAAATTTTGCGTCGTATTCAAAGTGCCGCTACAAGAGCTTGGTATAGTGACGGGTTATTCTAAAATTCCTCCCTTGCTTTTT